>OVBE01009339.1:0-16150 GCA_900406425.1 Iberis pinnata | reverse complement strand
AAATATTCTCTTTTTTATATGATGACACTAATCTTGAAAATTGATATTATTATTATAAGTTGAAGAGAAAATACATGGATTAATTTACTATTATTAAATTATGTAAAATATTTTTAAAAATATAACATTTAAAAATTACTTTTGTTCATACCGAAAATATTTTGGTTGGAACTACAATATTATAATCGAATTCTTAACCTTTATAATTTTCAATGACTTTGTGTTTAACATTAAAAATATTTTATGTCCAAAAAACTGAAATTTTTATTAAATAAATAATTGACTTGATTAACTCTGATAAATTAAGTGTATGTAGATTATTTAGTTTAATGTGAATATTTACTTATGGTAACAAAAAAATTGATTGTTTATTTATATGGTTTGCTAAACACGATATTTTATATCTAAATTTTGATATTTTAGTTTAATGATATTATTTAATTTATAAATTTATTTTGGTTATACTTTTATAAAATTATATATATATATATATATTGAATTTTGGAATCTAGCCAATTTGTTGTTATTGAAAATACCAAAAATACTCTCTTTTTTATATGATGACACTAATCTTGAAAATTGATATTATTCTAGGTTGAAGAGACAATTCATGTATTAATTTACTATTATTAAATTATGTATAATTTTTTTTTAAAATATAACATTTAAAAACTCCTTTTGTTTATACTGAACATATTTTGGTTGAAACTACAATATTATAATCGAATTTTTAACCTTTATAATTTTTAATGACTTTGTGTTTAACATTAACATATTTTAGGTCCAAAAATTATATTTTTATTAATTAAATAATTGAATTAAATAACTCTGATAAATTAAGTGTATCTAGATTATTTAGTTTAATGTGAATATTTACTTATGGTAACAAAAAATTGATTTTTAATTACCAAAAAAAAAAATTTGATTGTTTCTTTCTATGGTTCGATATTCACGATTGTTTATATTTAAATTTTTATATTTTAGTTTAATGAGATTATTTATTTTATAAATTTATTTTTATTATACTTTTATAAAATTATTATAATTTTTGTTTGTAGACTTTTATGAAATTTTATAACATTATTCAAAATATTTGTTCTCGAGTGTGTTATTTGTATTATATATTTAGCATATATTTTATTATCTTGTTTAAATTTATAATATGTAGTGGTTTACATTGATTTTGTTAAATATATAACACTTTTGTAAAATTTAAAATATACTTTACAATTCATATAAATTTATTTACTGTATTTATTATATAATTTATTATAGTTCCATTGTTAAATTTATTTTTTGGTATATATTAGTTTTGAAAATCATAATTCACATTGAAAATTATTATCCACTTTTAATATTTTGTCTTGATATATTTGTTGTGATTTGGTAATATATTCTCACATTCTCCAAAGTATATCTTAAACCACTTACAAATATTTAACATTAAATATTATATTTAGAATTTATTAATAAAATCTTAATATTTATTTGCATGTTGCATGTCGATTTATTTGAGGTATGAATTCTCTATAAATTGACACTTATAGTGAGAGGATATTGATTTAACATTGATTCTCTCTCTATACTCTAACTTTCTAAATACAATTCTTGTTCTTATACTATGAGTGAATCGATTGCTACATGCGAATCAGGTGTAACTGGTGTATCGACTTCTCCGGAAAATGTAAAAGCTAAGAAGATAACTATCAAATTGGTTGACAAAAAGATATTTACAATATTATGTTTATTATTATACCAGATTGTTCTTAATATCGAATATGTTATATCATATTGTAACACGTTATTTAAATATATGAATTAGAAAAAGATGGATATATTCAAGATACGTGTTACTACACGTCTTATGCTATTGTTTGATGCATATTGTGAAAAATGGAACCTGAATAGTTATGTTCTTCGTTTCCTTTACAATGGACAACGGATAGACCCTAGCGATACTCCTGAAACTGTTTTTTTAATATAATTCAATTAAAATACATATTTAAATATATTTATATAAATGATAAAGGACTTAATAATTGATTATGAACTATAAATTTTTTTGCAGATGATGATGGAAGATAATGATGAAATCTTTGTGTTTTCCTATATGATTGGTGGAGGTTTTTGCGTCATATAGTTTTATGTATTTTTAAAATTATGATAATTTCGGTTTGTATGTTTCTAATGTATGGTTTCTTATTTATTTTCTTATCTTAAAACGCAATTGTTAAATTGTGTGAGTTGATGATTAATATTGTTATTAATAAAATATATTGTCTTATTTCAATATCTACAAGTATACACAAACAATATAGATAAGTATATTTTGCTAACACTTATTTATTCTTTTATTCAAATTTTTAAAATTATATAATTTGAACAAGACCAAGAAAATAATTAATATGTTATATTATATTATCATATTCCATATAAATAAATTTTAATTTGCTGTCTAACTTTTATATCACAAAAATATATGAATCAAATTATTTATCAAAATGGAAATATATGATATGAAATAATTTATTATGTTAATTGATTATTTTCAAGTTGATATAATCATAATATTTTTATTGCTATTAAATGGTTCATATACGTTTCGATATGGAAATTATATATTCTCTCAATATTTTTATATTTAAATCTTATTTTTTTACGTATCGGTAAGGATCTGGAATATATATCGTGTTCTAATTGGTAAATTTGAAATTATGTATTCAGTTAATGATAATATTGTCTTACCATATTTAATAGATATGTGTTTCTACAATTGTTATTAATATTCAACTGTTAGATACACCAAAATTTAAAAGATGTTAAATTTAATATATTATAATGATTATAATGATAATATTTAAGTTATAATATAATATTAACAATAAATACTTTAATAAATTTTATATAATAAGAATAACATTTTTTCAAAAAATAGGTTAAATTATACATATAAATATATAAGAATCAACTAATTATATTTGATGATTAAACATTTATATTTACTATTTCGGTTATTTATTTGTAATACGATTTTATATTGTGTTCGTCGATATTTTTGATTCATACATCTTATTAATATCAAGATTTAATTAAAATCACAAGCAATCACAAAATACAATAAATTAACAATAACAGAATATAATCGTCTACTCCTCATTCTCGATGTTATCATAGAAACTTTGAACTTCATGTTGCCATATACATAACTCACATGCCGGAGAATATTCATATCGTTCTCTTCTTCGTATCGATGCCAACCGCCATTCATTGATAAATACTTCGTGGTACAACCGTTGCACCCGCAATTTTCTTGAATGTATGAACTCTTGAGTTGTTTCAATACTGGTCTACCGCGCCACCAAATATGGTCCTTTATTTTGTTATGAAGTTTATCGAGTTTTTTCATTGTCATTGACATCAATGGTTGTAATAAACTAGATAACATCTTGGCACCATTTTATTTTGTATTTTCTCCAAGACATATTAGTATCAAACCATATATATATATATATGGCCTCTTGATTTCCTTTATATGCAGCTTTGGCTAATAACTTCATTCCTTTTTGTTGTTGATTTTCTATAAAATATTTGACGATTCCTTTGCGATACAAGGCGTCCGGATTTCCATTGTTTCGACATCTCTTCATGAATTTTTTGAACCGTGTATTGTTTTGAGACCATGGGAAAATGGGTATATCACGAAGTGAGATTCGGTAAACAACATATGGTTCCTTACATATGTTGTTAAAAGAAGTAGAAACTATGCTAAGATTAGAGAGAGAGGTTAAAGAAGAAGATGCAATTTGTGAAGAAATCTTAACAAGAAGATCTTTGGGAAGAGAATCAACAGTAGTTTTTGTGTTTTGTGTTGTCATTTTAGAAAAGATGAAAACATGAAAGATGGTATGATGAAATTGGTGAGTAGTGTTCAAGGTGAGCCAAGTATTTATAGAGGCTTCCATTTATTTTTTATTTTTTTGGTAAATAAATATTACGATATATAAAATATATAAATAAACTAATTAAAACAATTTATGGTGTTAAGTTAATAGAGTCATAATATTCATAAGTATATTTATCTAATTATAAATATAATTTTGTGATTGTTACCTTTTTATAAATAAAAATGGTACATGAATCCAAAATTAAATAGATAAATTGAACAATATTACAAAATTTGAAAACAAATAAGTTATGTGAATTGATTCTAATCCATACCGAGAATATTGCTACTATCTTGATCTGCATGTATTAGATATAAAACAATAAAATTATACATAATAAGTGAGGTTGATTGAATCAAGTCCATACCGAAAATTAAATTTTGTTACATCTAATATATGATAATGTGAATATTGAAAAAATGTCGATTGAATTCATTAATCATATTCTGAAAATTATGATATCATATTTACCCTAATATTACATTCTAATATTTTAGATTAGTATAATAATATATAGTTTATAAAATATACATTCGTTATGAGGGTTTTAATAATGCATTAGTAAATATCTTATTAATTTCACTATGGAATTTATGTTAAAATAATATTTATTATAACCTAAATTATAATATGTGTTTAATTTTGTTCACTGCCCGTGCCGGGCACGGACTCCCACACTAGTATATATATATATATATTAACAGAAATTAACTTTCCAAAAATTTTGCTCATTTACTTCATTATTTTTTCCAAAAATATGCTTTTTATTTGCTTAAGATATGCTAAAATTTATCATTAATAAAATTATTTATATTTCATTAGATGATACATGATTAACAAGATGATTGATTTTTAAGATATACCCTAAAATATAGACCCTAAACCCCAAAATATTTTGGGTTTATGATTTCTATCTTGGGGTTTAGGGTTTATATTTTAGGGTTTATGGTTTATATTTGGGTTAAGGTTTAGGGTTTGAGGTTTATATTTAGGGGTTTAGAGTTTATATTTTGGGGTTTAGGGTTTATATTTTGGGATTTAGGGTTTATAGTTTGGGGTTAGGGTTTATATTTTGGGGTTTAGGGTTTATATTTTGGGGTTTAGGGTTATATTTTGAGGTTTATGGTCTATATTTTGGGGGTTTAGGGTTTATATTTGGGATTTATGGTTTATATTTTTGGTTTAGGGTTTATGTTTTTGGGTTTAGTGTTTATATTTTGGGGTTAGAGTTTATATTTTGGGGTTTATGATTTATATTTTGGAAACTAAAATATTTAATTTAATGTTTTTTTTACTAGTCCTAGGTGGCAATATGATTGGTGTAAATAAGTGAGGTGAATTTGAGAATTCACCAAGGGGGTGAACCCAAGTTTTGTCCTTGTAACAAATTATTTGTGCCTCTATTTTCAGTCCCAAAACAGTTGCGAAATAGTTGGTCTTTGGTTGCATTTATAAATATGCACATTTTATCACTAACCTAGTAGTCATAACTAATTATTTGTGATTGTATTTCCAGTCCCAATAAATCTCCAATTTGCGACTACTTTGAAACCAAATCGATTTGCGACTACATATTGTAATCACAAATTAGTCCTAAATTCTATTTTTGCGATTTTTTGAGATTAATCTCTCAGTTGCAAATCCACTATTTTCTTGTAGTGTGAGACAAGCGAACTCAAAGGTTTCTTAAGCTATGATAAGGTGGAGGTATGATGAATTAAGGTGACAAGACAATTTTTGTAGAGGGAGTTAGTACTCCTCTAGATAATCACCTTAAGCAGATGTCTTTCGATGGCATAATTGGCCTTGGGAACGAGACATCAATATGAAAAACTAATGCGCTTTAGTCTTTTTACATCTACAAAATCGATTCATTGAATAGTGTGTGGAAGAAAGTAACTTTTTGGACGATGAATCAATGTTTTTAGATCTAGATATCACTATATTTGCTAACGATGAAATGAGTCAACAGAAATAATATTATACGTTGTGTCTACCATAGTTTAGTCAAAAAAATTATGATAATAATTTGGTTTAGTCAAATATAGTTCGCAGTTTAATTTAGCTTTTATAAAATTTCAATATTATTTTGATATTCTCAAAATACTTCACGAATTAAATGATATTATATATAAATGACCATATTGTACCTATTAAAATATAAACGAATTATACTTTTTTCTTTTATCAATAATTATAATTAATAAAAGATTATTATTCTTCCTATCTTTCCTTATAATAATTTTAATCTTTTTCAAAAAAGTAAAATCATAGCACTATACATTATCCTAGAGAAAATCGCATAAAAACTTTATGAATACAATTTTCTATCAATGGAAGCACCATCACTTTAAACCTTAAAGTTATTAAAAAATCTCAATAATATCCGTGAAACTAACTTTCGAATTACACGCCGCCATTTTTATTAACGGAGAGATTAACTCCGTTAGAATAGTTAATATAATTAATACTAATTGCCACGTGGACTCCATTTACTAATTAAAAAAATATATAAAAATTTAATGGTTCACTCGTTTTCTTTTTCTTCTTCCGGCGATCAGCTACCAAATGTTAGATTCGATTCGTAGAAGAAGAATCGTGACCACACAAGGCATCAGTGGCCGAATTCGGAGGACCAGGCGTCCGCTGGAAGCAACACCGTACCCGATGAAAGAGTATTTTACAAGAGAATTCTAAGGTTGAACAACACCTTAACACACATAAGCCGGCGAAAAAACAGATTTTTCGGAGACATTAGACCAAAAGAGGCAACCATAGAATACATTTGAAAACATAAAAAATCGTTCACTCAAATCTAACCACACAGAGAAAACAACTGAAGACTGCAAGGTAAACGATCAAAGAGCTACTAACGCAAAACAAGAAAGACAAAGGGTCAAAAGCGAACGAAGAAACACCGAAACGCGAACAAAGCCTCCTTCATTAGCGAATAAAACCTACCTCACTATTTTAAGAAACGGTTCCCGGAGACGGAAGTGAAATCGCGTGAGAATAACTACTCCACCAAACTTCCAAGAAAGGTGACTAATAGATTCGACAAGCGCCAAAAAATCAAACCGAAAAGAATATGATTCAGTCCAATACAAAGATGTAGAGACATGGAGCGAGAGCGGGACCACCCCAAAAGCATTGAACTCCAAAGAGGACAATACCACGACTAGAGTGAAGAACCTGAAATCCAAAGTCAAAACCAAAAGCAGAGACAAAATCCAAGTGATAGCTTGACAAAACAACCAACGCAGAGAACTCCTAGCAAATCATAACCCAAAAAACGACCTACAGTAACAGAGAACCATCAGAAACTCAAACCCGAGACACAGCTCCAATAAAGTCGTACCAAGAAACCAACAAAGCCAGAACCTCAAGACAAGGATGATCGCAACAAGAAATTGACCACCGAACCGTACAAAGGCCAGACTTTAGGGGGAACACACTAGAGCCGAGGGCGGCTTACAAACAGGCTGAACCTAATCCCTACCACAACTCTAACACCAATCCCACTAGATATAGAGAGGCATAATCTAAACTTCAAAGCAAAGAGGGAGAAGCTATCGAACCATAACTCACCAGAAACCACCGAAGAGGCTAGTCTGACACAGAAGCACCAACCGCCACAAACGAGAGAGACTGAGATTGAGAGAAAGGCCGAGACACTCCCGCTAAGAAGAAAATTCCGCCGCACCAATCCGGAGAGAAGGTAGGAGAAGAGAATCATGAGCAGAGTCAGAAGAGACCACCAAAACTACAAACCAAGAAAAAAAAGAAAAAGACGGAGAATCATGAGCAGAGTTAGAAAAGATGTTAATTGTAGTTTAACATCTTTTTATTATATAAAAAAGAAGTAAAGTGACAAAGTTTTTCCTTACGGAAGTATATTCCTCTAGCTCTCTCTCCTCCTTTTCTCTTCCTCTTCTCTCAACCGGATCTGAACACCGGCGGCGTAGAGAGCTAGAGAACCGGTACGGGAGCCACCACCTTTCTTCTTCTGATCAAGCCACCTTGCACCGAGAGTTTTTTTTTCTTCACCGCCGAGCCCATCGGGTGGTGGCTGCCTCCGGCGATCGACATCGCTAGCGCTGGATCTTCGTCTTTCTCACCACTGCCGCAAGTCACCAGAATCGGCCACATATCCCCGCAGCTTTATGAGTTTTGGCGGCGGTTTTGGATTTGAGTCTTCTCTGACTCTCAGATCCGCTAGGGTTTGGAGCAGCGACGCCTCTGATCTCTTCCCGTCGACGCCTCGAGCTTCGGTTTTCTCTTCGGTCTCGTTTCTTGGTGGATGATTCTCGGCTTCTGAGCTGCCTTCCGTCTCGGGATCCCACTCGCCGGGGATTGGTTCGTTCCAGTTGCATCTGCAAGTTCTGGTGAGTGGTGGTAGTTGTGTTGGGTTCTCCAGCCACAACTTTGATCCTTTTGCTCTTCAATCGGCTTTGCCGTGAGGTTATAGGAGCTTGGTGTCAGCCTGACTTGTTTTGAAGGTTAAGGTTCGTGTTCGGGGTGTAGATTTTTTTCCCGTCTTGCGTTTCGGTTGTCGGTTTTTGTCTGGGTCATTAAAGCAGTAGCCTTCGGTTATGTTTGGTGGACGCTTCAGAGGTTTTGCAAGACTCTTTTTCGGGGCTGGTGGCCGTCTTTCGAGTCGGTTCTCGGGCAGTTACTAACTCTGTGGTTAGTCTCTTTCCGTCTCGTTTTGGTTTTCCTTGTCTCTACATCTTTAGGTATGTCCGTTATCTCATCCTCAAAGGGTTCCTTCTCGGCACAACGACGTCTTTGTCTAGCCTCACAGTTCGAGCGCGTCATGATGGTTGAGTACCGTTGTTCTAGCCCTTGGTTGCTCGTTTAGTCTCTGTTTGGGTGTCGACTCTTCAGATTGATCTTCCCGACCCTTTGGTTTAGTTTCTAGATCGGTTTCGGCCTGTTCCCCGTGGTCGTCTCGGCTGTTTGGTTCCACTGCTCAGTTTTATCGAGGTAGTCTCTATTGGAATAGGTTAAGCTTTGGTGATGCTGGACCGCTCCTTCTGTGTAAGTGTCTCCGTCAAAGCCTCTCCTGATTGTGTTTCTTGTTGCATTCTCCTGCGTTTCCTCTGTTTTGTTTGTTTTTGGTGGTTTTCTGCTTTTTGTTTCTTCGGTATACCAGGTTGTATGTTGTATGTATTTCTCATATCTATGATCATCATCTTCAGTGAAAAAAAAAAAGTAAAAAAGAAGTAAAGTGAAACGCACCATTATTGGTGGTTTACTGATGCTATGCGTTTTTCAATTTTTTCTTCAGAAGATTATATCGCAACAGTGGACTTCCATTTTTTAATACAGTATTTGTTTCTTTTTCAACACTAGTGATGGTTTTATTTGCTTCTCGTTGTGCAACATCGTTTCATTTCCCAAGCCCTAGTTCACTTTACCTTTACTTCTTTTACCTTAGCCGTTTCAACCGTATCGACTATCGAGGTTACATACTCAAAGTTTACTCATTTCTTCTGATTCTATTTACTGATTTGTCTCGTTTGTGATTTTTTGAACTGAAGATGGATCGAATCAGTAATTTACAAGATGAGATTCTTTGTCATATACTGTCTTACCTTCCTACGAAGTATGCAGCTTTGACTTGTGTTCTCTCTAAGAGATGGCTTAATCTCTGGAAGTTTGTTCCTATTCTGGACATTGATGATACTGAATTTCTTCATCCTGAAGAGGGTAAAGCAGAAAGGGTCGAAATCAAACAGAGTTTTATCAATTTCATGGACAATATACTAGCTTTTCAAGGTGATTCTCCAATTGAGAAATTCACTCTCATATGTATAAGTGGTATCAATCTACATTGTGTGAATCGTTGGATACGTAACGTGCTGGGACGTGGTGTTTCTGATCTTGATCTTTTAATTGATTTTTCCGATGATGATACAGCAAAGAATGATGGTTATCATATGTATCTAGACGTAAAGATAAGAAATGTATACTCTGTTATTTGGTGGTATAAAGATATGTACAAATCCTTACCAATGCTTAAAAGTCTTGATATTGACTCTGACTTTATATCTTGTGGTGAGATTGGTACATTTATTCATTATTACACCATGCTTGAGGAATTACGGTTGGCTAATATGGAGTGGGATGAGTTGGATATAACCATGTCAAGTTCAAGCCTCAGAAAGCTAAGTATTGATGCCTCTGGTTGTGGTTGGAAAAATCTAAAGAGCTTTTCGTTTGATACTCCAAAACTGCTTTACTTAGTTTACAGTGATTTAGTTGGTGAAGTTACTTGAGGCTTCTATTAGCCTTATAGTAACTGATGATCATATCAAGCGAATAAGGACAAACAAATAATGATGATGATGGTAATGTTGTTCTCAAATTTAGAAGTGTGGTGAAGCTAATGAATGGCATTCAAAATGTTACGGAAACTTTCTTTACGCTCTGATACTCTAGAGGTTAGTTTTCTGTGCTGTTGTTTCTTGTCTAGTTGTGTAATGAACCATTGATTCCAATTGAGTATTTCAGGTGCTTTCTATGTGCTGTGATTCGTTACTGGTGTTCAACAACATCATATTCTTAGGTATATCGGGTGACAAAGATCGAGGATGGCAAGCATTGCTCTTTTAAAGAATTGTCCAAAATTAGAAACTATAATCATTAAGGTAGAAGAATATACCACTCGAACAAGAATGATTGAAGAAGATGAAGTTCTTAACCTTTTATTGTCTCCTTTATACTTTTCAGGGTCTTTCGCATCGTGTTACAGATAAATGAGAGGAGAGAGGTCGTTCGCTGAAATCTAGTCCGGTAAAAATGATAGAAATACAAGGGTTTAGAGCAACGATGAAAGAGATGCTATTAATAAAGCATTTCTTGGATTATATTCCGATATCAAAGACAATGATCCTACACCGCTCGATGACAATGAAAACTCTAAAGTTATCTGGGAGTTGATTGATCTGTATAACAAGTCAACGAGGTGTGATGTACAGCTTCTGTTAAGTGATAACTTGGTTAAGAAATGGAGAGAAGAAGGAAAGTGGTGAACAAAACTTGAATCTGTTTTCTCATTATTTTATCTTCTTTTTTTTTGTATGTGTATGGTGTTGAATCTAAAAACTTGTAATATATTGAGATATTATCAACTTTCTAATGAGATTTGATGTCTTTCCATCCGTATTTCGTGGACAGTAATTTATCCTACAACCTAGAAAATGATATTTGTAGCTTTTGTAGTTATTTTAGTTCCGACTCAAACGGGACGATTGATCATATCTACCAAGTTGTTGTAATCCATTAGAAGCAGCTCACAAAAACGGTTTCTTTTTAGAATACTTTTCATAGTCTTAAGGGTTCCTGTTCGCGTCTGGATCGGATTTTTGGATTTTTCAATAAGGAGGTACAAAATCCGTTGGACTATTTTATAGTTTCGGGTCGGATTCAAACATCCGTATTTTTTATATAAAAAATTAAACTTAACTGACTTAAAATTTGGTCATTTGAATCAATTTAAATTTTTAGTTAGCGTTAAACTAGTTTTATAATTGGTTTAAATATGATTTCTTCTTCTTTTACTACAAGAAAACAGCCAAAACATGACAGACAAATCCGTCACGAATCCATCACGATTGGACAATACTTACGGATTCGTGACAGATTTGGTCCGTCAAGAATTTAATATCCGCCAGGAATCCCTAACGGATTCGTGACGGATTCCTGACGAATAAACAGTCACTAACCATTCCGTCAGGAATCCGTAAGGATTATATCTGTCACGAAATCCGTCAGGAATTCCTGATGGATTAGTGACGGATATTCCGGTAGGATATTTCCTGACGGATTATATATTTTAAATTTAAAAATAATTTTAATTATTAATTGTTTTATTTTTGATAAATAATATTGATTTACTAATTAATAATTAATAATTTCAATTATATTTAATAATTAAAATATAAATAAAATTCTAAAAATATTCATAAAACTAAAATCTGAAAATATTTACAAAAACCCAAAATACGACAAATATCCGATAAACAACGATAAAAAGATTAAAAAACATAAACTAAACTACCGAGGTGGTGGTGGCGGCGGGCATCGAGACGCCATCTGCACCATGTACGAATCTATAGTCGACTTGATCCGCTGTTCCATCTGACGGTTCATCTCCTTTTGTTGCTCTTTGAGTTGGGCGGCGAGGCGTTCTTCGTGATCCCATTATCCGACTAGAGGAACCACGTCGTCCCGTCACGTCCTGACGAGTGCAATCGTGGCAATCTCTCCCGTCCTGGATGGACAAGGAGGTCCTCTATAGACATTCGTTCCTCGGGATGCATATGTGCTTCAGGTGCCTGCGTCTCAGGCATCCGAGGATCCGTATACTCAACATTGACGTGTCCATTTCCACCAACATTTGCATCATTCATCATAATAACACCATAATCATCAATTATCGTAAGAGATATGTGACACCTAATTCAGGTGGTGGACCGTCAACACATCTCTTCTTCGTGAATAATGTTGTTGATCGACGATATGAATGACTCGGGGGCAAAAACCTTCGGTGACAATCAAACCATCATGTTTTCCTTCCATTACTCAGTTGGAAGGAATCAGTGTTATCCGCACAATATGGACATGCTAGTTTCCCGTGAGTTGTCCACCCTGATAAGATGACATACGCTGGGAAATCGCTTATTGTCCACATAAGAACCGCACGCATCCTAAAATTTTGTTGTAAAGACATGTCATACGCTTGCTCCCATGTTTCCATAATGTCAACAACTCATGTATCAGTGGTTGCAAAAACACGTCAAGTGATCGTTTCAGATGTTCCGGCCCTGATACAAGAACAAAGAGAAATAGAAACTATCGGTCGGTTCATACACAAAGATGGTGGCACATTGTATGGTGTCACGATCAATGGCCATAGAGAACACTGTCTACCGTGCTTCTCGAATGGGCTGAATCCATCTGTTCTTAATCCGAGATAAACGTTTCTTGGCTCGCATGCAAAATCTGGATATGTAGCCTGAAAATACCGCCAAGCTTCTAAATCAGAAGGATGTGTAATCTCTCCATCGAATCTATGCTCAGCATGCCATCTCATTTCCGCAACTATTCTCTTAGACTGATACAATCTCTTCAACCTATCCTTTAGTGGCAAATACCACATCCTCTTGTAAGGCACTGAAACTCTACCGCATGTGTCCTTATACCTTGGTTTCCAAAAAATCTACAACTCATCCGGGTGTCGTCACGTCTCCAATAGATCATACAATTATCGATGCACATGTCTATAACCTCATACGACAATCCAAGCCTCGACACAAGTTTTTAAATCTCGTAATATGAATCTGGAGCATTGTTATCCTCTGGTAAGATATCTCTCACTAACTTCGTTATTGCTTCATCTGCATCCTCATGCAAGTTATAATATGTCTTTATACCCATCAACCTACTAAAAGATGATAAAGGTGAATGTCAATCTCTACATCCACTATATAATGGATGATTTGCTGCGTCTAACATATCAAAAAACCGTCGTGCTTCTAAATTTGGTTCTTCGTACGAACGCTGAGCCGTCTCTACATTCTCTCTATAAACGTCATTAACCATTTGAACCGTAGGTACACCATAATCTAAATCCATTTTAAGTTCCTCTATCCTATCGGCCAATGGTTCGCTACCGCTAGTACTAGCAACAAGATCAGGTCGTTCGCTACCACTACTACTAGCAACAATATCATGTCATTCGCCATGTAAATACCAAATCTTATAACTAGGCATAAAACCGTTCCGATACAAGTGATTCCAAACCATATCTATCTTGATATTATGCGAACTCCGGAAAACAGAGCATGAACATAGTAACTTACGACTGCGTTGTGCCCGAGGTTGTCGACATGCTAATTCCATGAATTCTATAACGCCATGCGAATACTCGTCGTTCAAAAGGTTTGTATTTGGATCTATTTTTTTTCGATCCATCCATAATCGAAAATAAGGAGGAATAGACATTTTTTGTAAGATATAGGCTGTGAATGTGTGAATAATGAATGTGTGGGGGTTCTGGTTTTACGGAATTTGTTATGACGGTCACATTAACGAATATGTTGTCAGGTCAATTTCCTGACGGATTTTGTCACAGAGTCCTGATGGATATATCCGTCAGGTTTTCGGCCGACTGATAGATATCCGTACGGAAATCCTGACGGATTTAGATCTGTCAGGCCACCCGGTCACTTTTAAAATTATTTTCTTGTACTGTTTTCTGTTTGAATTTATTTATTCAACGAAATTTAAATTATTGTAAAAGATTAAACAAGACATTTTCTTATGATAATTCAACTTAATTATAAAGTTTAATGTACAAATAAATATATAAGACATCAAAATTTTTATTATTCCACTAAATTACACAACTTAATACGTAAAATCTATTTTATTCACGAATATATTAATAACTATATGATATTAAAGTTATAGGTAAATACATATTTAATACAATAGTAATATCGGGTCTCATTTGGGTTTCAAATAATATCCGTTGGGGTTCGGGTATCCAAATTTATAGAAAACAATAATCATTCGGGTATTTATAGTTTCCGTTCGGCTATTCTTTTATCAAGTTCGGATGAATTTCGGGTTTCGAATTTCTTGAACACCCCTAAGAGGCTAAGTAATTGTGCATGTCAGGATGTATTTTCACGTTGTAATCTTTTTAGTCCCAAAAAATCAATGGTCTCATCATATAATTGCATGACACATCCTAAACCTCTAAACCAAAGTAAACATAATTCTTTTTTTTTTATGATCGTTTGTTGTAGCACGCATATGCTGTATCGTTAACTCTAACGTGGTATTCAACATCATGCTACGCAACATGCTATTATGACTTATGAGAACTTTTGTTTTGCAACCTCCAAAGTAATTTGAGGATCCCATATTTTATTTTTGTTTTGGCCTTCCAAATATACCATAGGATCCGTAGAGATATTCGTTGTGACTAATGACATGCATCATTACCACGGTTGTCATATAACAAGTAATGCATAGTCATGAAGATGTGTAGTGATGGAAATATGTCGCCAGAAAACGGTAATGAAGAAAGAGCTCACGTTTGTCCAGCTGGCAAACACGTAAGTAAGGTGTGGGATATATAAATTGTCATCAAATATATTATATTAAGTTAAAAAATACAACTCATTACAAGATACATGTAGTCCTACTATAAAGAAGAACAAATCTAGAAAAGGTAAATAACTTCACACATAAGATGATATAACTTTTTGAAAAGAAGAAGAAGAACTCTCGAGACGAGAGTAGCATAGAAAATTTTAAACTACTAAAGTTAATACTTTCTTTTAAATCTCTGAATATCAGTATGAACCTGAAATAGACCATTTTAAAAGGAAAGAAGCCCCTAATAAATTGTAAGTCACTATAAGAAATATGACTATCGATAGCGTCCCAGGATAGCGTTTTTTTGTGTTCCTGCTATTGTACATGGACACGGGTTTTATCCATAGCGTTTCACTTTTTTAGGACGTTATTTTTTCATTCCCGGTAAAACAAAAGTACTTAGACGCGTAAATTTGCTTAGTTTTGGCATTTACTATTGCAAATAATACAAAAAACGCTATGCTACTTACGAAATCACTTAACTATTTTCAACATATATAATCAATTCGACTTAGTTATTTGTATCTTTCTTCATTATTTTCAGAAGATCTTCAGTGTATGCGTTACTTCGGGACATTGTTGATCTCACCGATTCGAAGCTCTATTGCTTAATCGAGAAGGTATCTTCCTCATATACTTAAGCTCTTAGTTAATTTTTGGTCTATGTACATCGATTATGTGGTTTAGTTGATTTTGAGGTATCATCTACATACAGATTGTTTGAATTCGTTAGATGTGGCATTTAGCTAGAAATGTTATTTTTTAGTCTCAGTTGTGAAATGATAGTAAGGATGAGAGGAGGCTACACGTCGATTTCCGGCTCTGCTGAGGCCCGTCGTAGTAGACGTAACCACCAAAATGGGGTAAAAATGCCGNTGCCGCAAGAGGAACTAAGGACGTGTTCGGGTCCTTAACTTTGACCCAACTCACACCGGGATTTAATACCCGGAATCCAGTAGAATCACGTAAGTTTTATACAACATACAACAAGCTTTTAAAAACAACTTTAAGCATGCGCAAAGGCCTAGAAG
>OVBE01009338.1:0-16150 GCA_900406425.1 Iberis pinnata | reverse complement strand
CTAATACTTCGGGAGGAGATTATTTTATTGCTGTCTTTTGAGTTGAGAACTATTTTTATTGTTAATCTTGCTTGTCAATCTGAACCTCAAACATGAATACATGTGGAACTTCCTTATCACCTAGCGTTTTATTCTATTGGTTTACATTCGCTTTTTAATCATTCGTTTTACTTTTAAATTGTTTTAAAAACATTCCCTCTTTTATCTTGTCTTCGCTAAAATCAATTTTTAACTGAGAGTCGTATTGTCTAGTCTCTGTGGGATCGACCCTTTACTATATTACAAGGATTTGTTCTCTGCGGTATAGATTTAGGATTAAAACCTGAGCCTATCATCGATAGTCGTTATGGTTCTATGATATTGGTTCTTTTACTTCTTTGACAGAGGGAGGCTACACCTGATCTCTCTCGCTGGCTGGTTCACTTTGCTTTGCGAGATGTTTTGGCTACACCGTCAAATAGTTCAATTGACCCCTCATCAAATTTTCTTGGTTCATTCATGCCCTCTGACCCTAACCAAACTCTGAAAATTTGCTAAGTGGCAAAGGTTGTGAATCCCATAGACAGTGTAATGAAAGTTGTCTCTGAAGAGGCTAATGATGATACAAAAACCAAAATATGGGAGAAGGGTCTTTAACAGAATTAGTCATTCTACTGGTTTTTCTGAGACTGTAGACCAACATATGGTACTCAGTGAAGTTTCCCCTGAGAACGAAGAATGTAAAAAATTTATTACTGAATATCATGAACAGTCTTTAACAAAACAAAGATCAGGTCATGACACATCATCAATTCACCCTCCTATTGAGATGATGTTGTAATTTTGGTTTCAAGATACCGAATCAAATGGAAGACGACTCCAAAGAAACCTTATGTTAATCCACCGATGGGAACCTCCATAAATTCCACCGTAAAAGATTGGTTAAGAAACGTAGTGAACCGATCCAAAATTAATTGACGAAATGAGATGTAAGCAAAGAAGGACAGAGCATGCTAATAGTAGGGTCAGACTAGAGAATTTGCAAAGCTTCTTTTAAGGATTGAGATTAAAGAAGTGTTGTGATTAAGATGTGGTTGGATTATAATTCTTAAGAGGAATGTAGATATTAAGAATAAGGTATTTTCTTCATACACAAGTCATGTATTCATAAATTTTGCATACTTCACCACGTGGTAAACCCTTTCAAATTTGTACTTCTAATTTCACATTCAAAACAACTATAACTCAATTTAATTTTATAATACTAAAAAATCCAAGATACATATTTTTCCTACAATTTTTTTGTTTTCAATTTGCCATCATCATTTAAAAGTGCTTATTAAATTCATAATTATAATAAGGTACAATGTGGTGGATGATTGTCAATTCAAATTATATAAATATATTAATTGTCGTCGCGTTTTCAGTAGCATCAAGTCTATCGTAGAAACTCATTATTTAGCATCATTTTGGGCTACAGAAATGTAAGCATTCTGCATTTAGAACAAATAATTTTTGTCTCATATGGTGATCTCTTTTGAGCCCTCAAATTTCCTATGGATTACTCATCTTTAAGGGGTTATACTCAAAATCTCAATGAGGCAATTTGTAAACCCAACTTGTGGAATCTTGTCCATAACTACATGAAACAAATTTTTGTTGACTTCATGTTCGAAGAAAGTGTCACAAAAAGAAGATAGTATAATCTTATGTGTCTAGAGGTGTTCCTTCTTGGCTCATCAATTTTCTTAATAGAGAGAACACTACGTCTTGATAAGTGAGTGTACTTTGATCTATTAAGGTGTGGTCAGTTATGTTTTTATCGTATGATTTTTTTTGTTTATGTTTGCTTTGTTTTCTTTGAACTTCTGTCTCATTAATGAAATACTTCTAGCAATAAAAAAATAAAGGTGAAATGTTTTTTGTAGTGCTAATTTCTCAATAACGCAAACAATATATCTTATCTAATAAAGTAAGATTTTTTTAAACTCAAACATTGAGAATCTGATAAGTGGCGAGCCCTTCCAACCATGCATTTTTACTTTCAAAACCATTATCAATTCAAACTCAAGTAATAAAAAAGCCTACATGTGGCTAACCAAAACATGACGTCGAACGAAATAAAAGGGAAGTCTCAATGGTTTCAAGTTAACTACGAGTACCATGCCAAATTTGAAAAAGATCTACATTTATATCTCCATTATGCAATCTGATTGTGAGTAGCTTATTTTCTACTGACTTTATGATGTGAAAGATAAGCAAACCAAAAGATGTAGAAAGGTGACAATGGCGTCTTCGATTTCTCTCTAACCAGACATTATGCACAACACTCAAAAATAATGATCGAATAAGAAGAAACATTTTTCCCATACAACACGTGGGATTTTTCCTAGTATATATATATATCTACTTGTCAATGAACCTTAATTACATAGACTATTGGATTTGACATAAATCATAGTATAGAGCTTGATATTGGATCATCTAATAACAAGACTAAGACATCAATGTTAGTTTTTCTTTTATATCTTATTTTGATGTAATTCTATCATATTCTAATTTTTTATGAAATAGAGAACTATATGTAATTTTAATAGTTGAATTATGAATTAAAATTTAGAGATTCATGATTTGTTTATAAGATATTCTAAATATTATATAGGATAGAGAACACTTATTTCATAACTTGTTTTATTTATTAAAATTATATCTATATTTTACATTTTTGTTTATCATAAAACCTCAATTCGTTAACAATCTTGCTCAATTTGTATTAATACAAAATAATAATCATAATTGATAATTGAGGTACTCTAACGTCTTCTTTTATTTACATATGTTAAAGTCTAATACGTAAAATTATTTAATTTTAATAAAGTTTCAAGTTACTCTAATTGTTATTGGTTAACCATGTTTTGATTGGGGTTTAATAACATTAGCCTATTTAGTAATATGTTTTATATTAAATATCCTATATGCATGTGAATCTACCTAGAATGAATGCTAAATAAGAGATTAAATGCACCAAAAACATAACATATCAACTCCCCAAAACTTATCATTAGCTTGTCATCAAGCAAGGCACAAAGGTAAGTGAGAAAGAGAGGTTTGAAAGTGGGAACTCGTAACCAAAATTTGAATGTAAGACCATCTCCACTGGTTAGAAACTTAACAAGAGATTATACCCAATAAAATAATAAGATTACTATTTTAATTTTATTTTTTGATTATTTTTTTAGTAAGAAATATAATTGAACTAATGAAAGAGCAACAACTGTAAGAAATTTGTTAGAATCACTTCTCAAAACTCTTAAACTAGAAGTGGTTCTAGTTTCTCTTTCATACTTTTCTAATATTTATATATAATTTATTGATAAGAGACTCTCTTAGAACCATAGATGAAGATGCTCTAATGCTTCAAGTGTATCATCATAAAGACTAGTAAAATGATGCATGGATCACAATTGGTCAATGTACTTTTACATACTCATCACAAGAACCAATTTTGAGTCAAAGTGAAATATCTTCAAACCATCCTATTCACCAGTTCCTACATTCAATTAATCATTCAAGTGCATTCTGACTTATGGAAAGGAAATATAATTCATTTGGTTCGGTTTTAGGGATTTTTAGATGTTTGAAGTAGTTTCAAACATTTTGAAGTGGTTACTCTCAATATAGTAATTCAAAACATTAAGCAAAATCAAGGTATAGTCAAACAATTGATGTATACAAGGTTTTCACATCATCTAATGCTCTACCCAAATCCCTTTTATCCTATTGTATACCATGTTTCACATTTTTTTCACTTAGGACTCAAACCACTAAGTCTTCGTTTCTTTTCAAACTCTTTCTACCCAAAACATTAGCTTTTTTCTTTTGATTACCAAACTACTAAGAGCATCCGTGTTTCTTTTATTCTCTTACAATTTAGCACATAGTCTTCCTTTTCCCTCTCGGGCATATATATTTTATTTATTTTATTAACTATCTAGGGAGGATTAGACATTTTCTAATTCTTTTCTTTTTGAAACCATTTGACATCTTTAATACTTCTAGAGTTTCTCTACTTAGACTTATTTCAATGCTCTTTTTCAACACTACCACACTTTTTCATGTGAATTCCCCCAAACTTATACCATATTCTAAATATTCCCCACCTAAGCATGTTAACATTAAAATGAGGCTAACTCTAAGAGGATATTTCCTTTTCGTTCGACTTCCATTACACGGGTGTTTGCTCATTTATGCATTTTCCGAAAAAGGCCTCACAATAAAGAACAATTGGGGCTTTTAAAGAAAGGTTTGGGTGATCAAATGTGTGGTAACCATCCTTAAGATGAGGATAGCCATCTGGATTGACAAGAGTGATAGAAATTAGGCAAAGATAATCCAAATGTCAAGTATTTTATCATAGTTAAGCATTTCAAATCCATAAGAAAGAGAATTAGATTCAATTAAGTATAAATATTCATGGGAATGGTTTCAATTTAAGCAAGATTCAACAAACACTAAGAAGCATTAAGTAGTCAGCTCCAAGCATGGATTTTCCAAATCTTAAAAATGGTTCAAGCATCAGTCTACTATTAGCTAGGGTGCTAGAATTCAAGCAAAACACCAAAAATCACAAGGCAATTAAATCATTGTTCCCTATGCGAATGCAACCTAAGATGAGGTTAGACTCAACCTAAGATATGCATAAGATGAAACTAGATGCAATATTTTTGAAAAAGATTTATTTTTATGAATTTTTGTAAACCTTAACTATTCACAATGAAAATGTATAATAAGATCAAAAATCAAAACTAAGTTACATATGGTTCCTCCCCCAAACTTAATTCACACGGTCTTTTGTGTGAAAAAGAGTTTATAGAAAAAACCAAAAATAAGAGAAAGAAAATCTAAAATGCAAGTGTTTACAAAGGTGTCGAAGGGTATCTCAATCATCCCGAATGTGGGAGCTAGACGACTCCTTGTCTATTGAGAGGTTGCAAAGATTTTTGGAGCATGATTATAAGGATGCCACTTCGGAGATAACTTCCATCATGTCGGAGGATTGATGGTGGAAAGACATGTTCTCTCTTCTTTTGAAATTTGTTCACCTACTATATGGTAGTAGGATGATCGCTTTAGAATCTCTTACCACTTTAAACTTATAGCAGAATCGATCATCCATCTTCCCCACCAAAAATTGGATTTTCGTTAAGTAGTCATAATCCATCAGTCTCGGCGTCCAAACATTTCTACCGATTTGGTCCTGAGTATATTACAGGATTGGTGTAATTCACCCTCCTATGCAGTTGAGGCGCCATCCTCTCATGTGATATCCAGCTTAGACCCTTGAATTTCAACAATTGCTTGATAAATATCTTCAAATTGAAAGGTGTGAGTTCAAAGATGTTGGGCGGATAGGGTTTCGTCTTACATAGTATTGCAAATGTGTTGGTGAATGCCCAGACGTCAGAAGTTCATCTCCTCGGCCAAGATATTGCTAATGTCCCGCCAAGTGAAGAACGAGTTAGCAATGATTTGGTGCATGTATCTTATGGCTCGTGGAGAATTCACGAAATCTTGGTTCTCCCTGCCTTAAACTTCTTTGACCTTATCATGTCCCAAATAAGCGTGGTCTCATTTAGAGTATGTTCAAACGTGTCCGGTTGAAACCTCTTAACTTGGAAACCATTAATAGTTCCTAACCACTTGAAAGAGACCTTGTGATTCTTCCCCTTTAAATCCATGAATGTTATGAACCCTCCTCCATTCTCATTACCTTATCTTCCTTTAGAGTAGAATACTTCTAGTGAGGCTACGAACATGCATGTTGGTCGTTGGCGAGCAACAAATTCCATTGTAAGCATGTTTGAAAGCTCCATGTATCCTAATATTCTTTGACTTGTTCGAGAATTCCAAGATTACCCAATGCCTCCGCATCCGGGAATGTTGATTCTATGAATTCATCTTGCATCAGTGTCTTGTATATGTCCTTCACTGAAGGTCCGTTTGAACTACCGTATGCTCCATGGTTCGACATGATGACTTCTACAAAAGAGATAAATATACTAGAGATGTTCAAAAGGTGTTATTTGGAAACAAATTTAGACTAATTCTCTATTCCAATTTACTCCATAAAATTCATTGTCATCAAATCATGTCAAAATCATCAAATCTCCAATTCAACAATTCGCTTCATGTATTGAGCTTATCTTCAAGAGCTAACATTACCTTTAAGTTAAACCTTAATGCACAATTCTAGTTAGTCTCTTATAATAAACAACAATACCAATAATAGGCCATAGAAGCCGCAATCATTCAATTCCCTCAAACTTGTTCAATGTATAACTCAAGAACCCTAACTTGCAAATTTTTTGAAATCTACCAAATTTAGGTCCAATCATCCATGGTAACAACAATCCATCTAAATCCCAATGACTTTCTAAGGTAAAGAGACAATAATCACCCATAAAACTTGAGAAACTCGATTTTTGTTTTTTTTTGGTGAAGAGTGCCTTGCGAAAATTTTGGGTTTAGAGGTATGCCTTAGCTTGAACGATAGGAATTAAGCAGGGATTACTCTAATTAGCCTTTTAGAATCTGAAATTTAACAACAAGATTCACTAAATTTGCATGAAAATTGATGGAGAAATCAAGATTTTTGAGAAACTGTGAGAGTGAAAACTTTAAAATCAAAATAGGGGGAGTATAATGGGAGAGAAATGTTTTAAAATTGGGTTAAAATCGTGAATTTTAAAAATAAATTACCTGGGATATGTCTTAGCAAACCGATCCTCCAAACGGATCCAAGCTCCAGATTTTATTTGCAATTTTTTTTCTTGGATCGGTTTGGCTTACTGATCTGCCTAACCGATCCAAGCTCCTGGAATTTACAAATTTTTGGATTGGTTTGGCTAGCCGATATGCCTAACCGATCTATGCCCTTAGAAGTTTAAATTTTAGGATCGGTCTGGGTAAACTGATCATCCAGACCGATCGTGCTCAAATTTTTCTTCAAATCATGCCAAATCTGCATCAATCAACACTCAAACATCCCCAAAAGTTAGTAAATCAAATTTCATGCTAAAAGATACTTAAAAACTAAAAATAATACTTAAATTGAAAGGATATGTACAAAGGATACCATGAGATTCTCGTCCAAGTGAGTTTGTTTAAAGTCACTAAGCTTGACTTTCTTTAGGTTATATAGACCCTGAGAAGGTTTCCCAAGGAGAACTGAGGTCTTTTCATTGGGCCTTCCTTCCGGACTCATCCAACTACCTATGTCTGGTGAGACTTCTTGGTTATTCACTTCAAATCCTTTAACTAGCTCTCCTTCCATCTCGATTTCCTTATCGGGTATAATCTCCTTGATGGTAAAATTCCTTGAGAACTTTGAGTTTGCTTCACTTTGATCGTCCTTGAGTTGTAGATTGAGTAGAAACACTTGATAATTCCTCTTGAGGTACGTTGTCGGACCTTCAGGCTCAAACCAATCTTTCTTAGGGTCATCAATAATTTCCAAATCAATTTTCTTGAATCCCCAATAGTTTCTTTATGCATCAAAACTTGGATTACATGCTTAATCACATCATCCTCCATTGAGTCACCACTTGAGTACACATCTTCATGACCTTTCTCATTCATTTCTTTGATAGAGAATAGTTGACCTTGAATTGTGGGTTTCTTCATGTTGTTCCTAACGTTGAAGATCATCTTGAGACTTTTCCCCATATTCAACCTGATATTGTCTTTCTTGACATTGATTACAGCTCCAACTGTTGCTAAGAACGGCCTTCCTAAGATCAATGGATCCTTAGGTTCCTTGTCCATATCCAACACCACAAAGTCTGTGGGTACTTCTATATTCTCAATCTTGGTAGGCAAATTTTCTAGGATCCCATAAGGTTGCCTAATAGATCTATCTGCCAATAGCAAAGTTGTGTTGGAAGCTTTAAATTCATTGAATCTCAGCTTCTTGGCAATAGAGAGAGGCATCAAATTGATAGATGCTCCTAAATCACAAAGGCATTTGTTCAAGGTCAAAAGGCCTAATAAACATGGTAGAGTGAAAGATCCATGATCTTCTTTCTTTTTTGCTATTACGGCATTGTATTCCCCATTAGGCACCAGCTTTCCCTTAGTT
Organism: Iberis pinnata; assembly: GCA_900406425.1. Lineage (NCBI taxonomy): Eukaryota > Viridiplantae > Streptophyta > Magnoliopsida > Brassicales > Brassicaceae > Iberis > Iberis pinnata. Next base: position 8,034 of record OVBE01009338.1, on the reverse strand, counting down.
TCGCTCCCCTTCATGGATGTAGCAAAGATTCCTAGGTATTTCTCGATTATTTCCTTCGTGGATCTTGATGGAAATGGCAACTTGTGTGTGTAGGGTGGTGGAACAAAAGGTGATTCCTTCTCAATAAAAGCTTCATTTCGAGCCAAATTCCCCCAAACTAGAACATCACTATCCTCATTGATATGAGTGTCTTGGGTACTCTCATAGAAAATGGTATTCATATGTGCAAAGTATTTCGGGTTCTGAATAGCTTTTCCCAGGAGTTGGCCACTTGGATTGTGTTGGAGGGATGGAAGTGGAAGCAGATTTTCTTTCTAAAGAAATGACTCTTGTGTTCAATACTTCTTTTTGGCATTGATGGAATTGAATAAAGTGTCCATCTTGTGGTTGAGTTCACCAATCTTCTTGGATGTGTCCATTGCACAAGTTGCTTGACCTTGAAGAAGTTGGTGCAGCATTGCCTCGGCATTTGATTGTTGAGTTTGTTGTGGTTGTGGTGAAAATACAAGAGGTGCATTTGGTTATTGAAGTGGTTAGAATCCACTTTGAACTTTTTTCTTAGTAACAAAATCTTGGTTTGGTTGTTGACCATAGTTGATGAAAAGCTTGGCTTGTTGGTTTTGTTGAGTGGGATAGACTTGATCTTGAGGATTCGCTACATTGTTGCTCCGGTAGGACAAGTTGGGATTGTTGTTGTAGTTGATGAAGCCTTTGTTATAACCAACTTGGTTCTGAATATATCTAATCTCCTCTTGTTGAGCATTTTCCCGAGCATGTGTATAAGCTTCTTCTTCTCTTATGAAGTGAACATATTGTTGTTGTGCAAGAATTAACTTGTCCAACTTATCATTCAAAGCTTTGATGTCTTTAGCTGCTTTTTTCTCAGTATCAGAACTACCCGAGGAATGCGATCATATTCTTCATTGTAAATTCCATCATATTGAGCCAAATTCTCAGTGAGTTCCCATCCTTCATCACATTCTTGTTCAAAAAGTTATCATCGCTAGCAGTGTCAAAAAGCATTCGAATATTTGGTAATGCACCTCTGTAAAGAGTGCTGAGAAGATATACCTTTCTAAATCCATGGTATGGACATTGCAAGGTATAGTTCTTGAATCTTTCCCAAGCTTCACAAAAGGTTTCGGCATTCTTCTGTGCAAAACTAGAGATCTCATTGTGCAACCTTGCATCTCTGGAAGTAAAGAAGAACTTATCAAGGAAGGATTTTTTGCATGCATCCCAAGTGGTAATTGAATTCCGAGGAAGAGACTTCTCTCATTGATGTGCCTTGTCACTTAAAGAGAAAAGGAAAAAATGTAGCTTGAATGCATCTTCACTAACGCCATTGATCTTTGTAAGACTACAAAATCTGTCAAACTCATCCAAGTGGTCAAGAGGATCTTCTATTAGTAAACCATGAAACTTGTTCCCTTGAACCATAGCGATCAAGCTATGTTTGATTTCAAAGTTGTTGTTGTTGACAGCAGGTGGATCAATTCCATGGCGCTGAGTATGAGCATTTGGTGCATCTCCAACACTAATAGTTCGCGCATTGGGCGGTGGGTTATGTTGATTGTTGTTATCAGCCATTTTTAAATCCAAATGTTGTAGATGAGCTAATCGTTCTTGTTCTCGTCGTTTCCGAGTATGTTGTCATTCGAGTGCTCGAACGTCTTCAACGATTGGAATTAGATCAGATGGTCTCCTACTTCCCAAATGCATACACCTTGAGGTGTACAAACAAAGAGGGTATATGAATTAGTAAAATAATGGAAAACGGGCTTAGTCCCAAAGAAATTCAAAGTTCGAATGGTTTATCAAATTCCTAAAATGGCAACGGCGCCAAATTGATAGTAAGATTTTTTGGTGTTTAACTACTTCAATTCCTAATGCATTGTCATGGTCATTGTAGCACAATAGGTATCAATCCAAATCAGAGATTAATGCACTAAAACCTATGAGATTCTCATTAAGTCTAAGCCATAAAATATTTGTGGTTCAAAGTAAACATCCTAAATTAAGCATTAAACCAAAGTCAACAAAAAGTCAAACAAGCAAAAGTAAACTAAAAATGGAAATGTAAATCAAGATAGAAGGCTAAGAAAATGGGCAAAGGCAATTGACTCGGGTGATTAAACGATGTTCTATGATGCTAATATTCACTTTCTAGTGCTAATCCTTGGTCTAAAATTCCTTTAATTAAACTAATTCACCCTCATAGCACTAATCCCTCTCTTAATCATGCAACTAAAAACATTATCTTGGCTAATTATACAATAAGAGGCAATAAGATCTAATTCATGATTTTGGGCGCACTAATTGACTCGGATCCATTAGTGGGCTCGGGTCGGAGCACGATGAGCGGAGAAAGCTCAGTGCGCAGATTGCACAGTGAGCGGAGAAAGCTCAGTGCGCGGAGAGCATAGTGAGCAGAGAAAGCTCAGTGCACGGAGTGCCCGGTGAACAGAGAAAGCTCAGTGCGCGAAGTGCACGGTGAGCGGAGAAAGCTCAATGCACGGAGTGCACGGTGAGCGGAGAAAGCTTAGTACGCGAAATGCCTGATGAGTAGAGAAAGCTCAGTGCGCGGGAAGCCACTCAAGGCCCGTGAAAAAGAGAAATGGATAATGGGCCGGCAAATCCCATCACGAGCAGAGCTCCGCGTGGACCGTCTCAACTCGTTAGGAAGCCCAGTGCACGGAGTCTCCAGAGGAGCAAGGAAAGCAGGCTGGAATGACGGTTACGAGAAATTCAAAAGGAGTAACACCGGATCAGGGGCACTAAAGAGGCATTAAGTGGGAGAGATAGGGGCGAGCCACAAAGAGAGCAGTATAAAGAGGCTAAGTAGAGGTCCGGAGAGGGGACCGAAAATCTTGGGTAAAACTTTGCTATAGCTTGAGAGAGACTTGTAAACACTTATGATATATCAATAAAAGTTATCATTTCTTTACATTCATTCTAATCAAATTCGGTGTGAGGGAAATTTTGCTTTCACAATGATAACCACTAAACTAACTAAAAACAATCTCTTAGATAGTGTCATTTTTTGATAAAAAAAAAAAAAAGATAGTGTCATTTATCAAACTATAGTTGGTTCAGGAATTTCATCGAACACTTTTTGGGCACAATTCATCCTATAATATAAATTTGATTGATCAAGTCAAATTTAGCATTAAGCACACCTATTGAATGAAGATTTAAGTTTTTCAACTCCTAAACATCATAGTCAATCATCTAATTATTATAATTTACCTAACACTTACTTATGAATGAACTACTCACTAATCATAGATAAAACACAAGTTCTAATGATAAAACGTGTAGAATCATGATTAGAAACATAAAATAGAAAGAGATTAACAATCAAAACAAAGATCAAACTTCAAAATAAGTCAAGATTCAAATGTTTACAAAAATGTTCTAAAGAAGAAAAGGAGATTAGAGCATAAAGAAGTTGTCTAAAAATTAGGTTTAAAGACCTTAATAAGTATCCTAAAAGTGGCAATGGGTTAACCCAAATTAATTGGGTTAACCCAATTGAAAATAGGTTTAAACCAAAAAGAAAAGTCAAAATGTTGACAAATTTGATCTAGGATCGGTATGGCTAACTGATCCGCCTAACCGATCCTGGTCCCTGGTTGTTGCATCATTTGTCTTGGATCGGTTTGGGTAAATTAATCCTCCAAACCGATCCAAGCCTCTGATTTTGTTCAAATCTTCATATCGGCTTGGTTTGACCGATCCATCAAATCGATCCTACTCCGTGTTCACCATTTTCTTGAATCTTTTGAGCTTCTTGATCCATATTTTTGGTTCCTCCACTTCGATCATCTAATGATATGATATGCATACCAAACTAACTTATATGAATATGAACCTACCTAGAATGAATATTAAATAAGAGATAAATTTACCAAAAACATAACATATCAAAGTTCTTTTTTCCTGTCAAACAATAGATCTTCAAGTTCAAAACAGAAAATTACATACAAAAATATCAACAATGGTTCTATATCAAGTTAAGTTGTACATTGGAGAAAAATCAAGAGTGATTTAGTAAAAGAGGTGTATTTTTATTTCAAATAAGGGAAATGGGTGTATACATTGGCTTAATTTGTGATTTGGGTATTTTCTGGTAACCAACAATAACTATTGCCGATTCTAACCCTGCAACATTAATATATATAAAAATAATCTTTTTAAATTAAAAAAATAAGGTTTCCCTTTTTAATTAAATAGGAAATCATGCGCCAACAAATTTAGAAAAGTTATATTTGTCTCATTATTACAATATACATTTTTTATTAGCCAAGAAGAAAAGAATATTAGGTAAGAGATGTTAAATAATCTACGTGCGTTCATATGAACACAAACGAATTCATATAAACAGATATACATTCATATGAATGTATAAACAGATAATTGTTCATATAAATTTGACTTGTTCATGTGGTTATATTTTGTTCATGTTTAAGTTTTTGGCAAGAATAGTAGACTTGAATATTAGTACGAAAACAAAAGTGATTGGAATTTAATACCTCATGAATCAATTTATGCGTGTTCACATGAACACAAATATATTCATATGAATATGAATCAATTTACATGTATTTACATGAACACATTCGTGTTTATATGAATATGAATCCTGCTTATTGGTTATATGAATCCGTGTTCTAACTCTACAACATTAATATATTAAAAAGTAATCTTTTTAAATTAAAAAAAATTACCTTTATTAATTAAATAGGAAATCACGCGCCAACAAATTTAGGAAAGTTATATTTGTCTTATAATTACAATATACATTATATATAAGTTGTATTGAAATAAATAAGGAGGATATAATGGTAATTGTATAAAGCAAAATACTTTAATCACAAATGAATTTCAAACACACCTTTTTCTTAAATTAGACAACTAAATAGTACTAAATTGACAATTAATTCAAAAATCAATTCTATCTATCACATTTTTGGTGCTGATGTTAGAACTGAAAATAACATTTTTATTTTTAAGAATTTTAAGAAAGTTCTAACTGGAATCATACAATTCTAAATCATTTTTAAAAAAGAATCTAACTTAAAAGGTTTTAAATTTATTGAAATAATCTTAAAAATTCCTAAATAAGTTTTTAACATTGGACATTTTTTAGCATTAGAGATGCTCAAAGGAAATCAAAACAAACAGAAGCTGTAAATTTCCTTTCAACCAGAATTGAAACATATTAAAACATAATAGCAATGGTTTCGTCTCAAATGTCCTTCAAACTTGAAACCTCTAATTTTTGCACTTCAACATTTTAAAGTTGAGTTAACAACATTTAATATTCGAGACTTGAATTTCACTTATGTAGATCACTAGTGTTACAGTTCCTCTTCATTGCTTGTTTATTATTATGCATCCAAACTTTAAATACTTGTCTTCTCAAATTCACCATCGTACAAAACTTATCAATCTCTTCTTCGTCTTTCTTCTGCATCCTCCACCCTAATCTCTCTGCAAATTCCTTCATCTTCTCCTTTTGTTCTTCATTAATTTTTGTCCTCACCCTTTTCTTCTTCGAACCTTTTCCACTCAAAATCTTTTTCAAATCCTCACTAGATGACGAAGTCCTCCTTACAATCTCAGCCGTTGGATACAATCCACGTGGCTGCATCGCCTTGTACGAGCTGCTACTCCAGTAAAACGCTGGAGTTGTCAGCTCTTGATCTCCGTACACTTCTTTCCTATGGAAGCTCCGGTGGCAGTTGCAGGCGGCGCATTTTAGCGCATCGAGTGTACCTTCTTCTCCGCTAGGCATAAACTCGCAACATCCGTCCACCACGTGTCCTCCGGTTAAGGCCGCGTGGTTCTTCTGACATTCACTATACTTTGCTGATTGATCGCCACGTGTCCTCGGTTTTTGGTTTTCTTTCTTGATTGCGTGAACCATTGGAGCTTTGGCGATCGGATCTAAACCGGTTTTGGCTTCCGGATCCGGGTTGGTATATGGTCTTACTTCTAAGGTTTTGGTTGAGATCAAAGAAGTGACTAATTTGCCTTTTCCTTCAAGATCCATAGTAAATCTGACCCAAAAGAACAAAACTTTGATAAAACTTAACACTTAAAACAATATATGCATGCAAAAAAATTTTCATTTTAGGAATTATATATATGAAAATATGTGGACTTTGGACTAACCTTGAGGGGTTAAAGAGGTTATTGTTTTAAGAAAGAGTGGTGTACAAGATGAGATTAAAATTGTAGATGAAGAAAAAGAAAGGATTGGTGGTGGCATGTGTTCATCTGTTTCCTATAAGCCATCAAGTTTATTTCACATGAAAATCTAACAATATTTGATTTATTAAAAAAAACACAAACCTACTAGAGAGAGAAAAGAAAGTGGTGGTGCCTCTTAATTTGGAGACAATGTCATATGTTTGTTATCTTTCATCACCTGCAACCTTGGCCCATCTCCCATTATTGCAATTTTAGCTCCCTTGATTTCTCCATTTATTGTACGACTGATGGTATTACCAATTAATGATCCTGCAACAGACCCAAGCTTTTGTCAAACTATTACCAACCAACTAGTAAAGACTTTAGGGTGTGAGTGTGAAAGAAAGATGGAGAAGAAACTTGTTCTATTTATTTATGCATTCATTTTCTTGAAAAGATTGTACAAAATTCAATCCAATACACTCATGATATCACACTATATATCAACCGACATATTTCTCCATCCATACTAATATTAATTTAGAATAATTTCACAAAATGCTTCAAAAAAACTATATACTTTCAATTATTTAAAAATATATATAATATTTATCTTCTACAAGTACTCTATAAACATAATTTTTGAATTTTGAAATTCTGAAATTTTGTGTATTAATTCACTAATTAGAATTTATTATTTAGTTTTCAAATGATTAGATTTTAATTTTGGGAGCTTATAATTCAAAATTTGATATTTTGAAATTTGTAAAGATATTTTAAATTTAGTGTTTTTGGGAGAATAAAATATTTTATAATTTTTTTGATTGATTAAGAATATTTGGTACTTTTGAAATTAAAACCAAAAAATGATAAATAATGAGTAGAGAAGTCTAATAGACTAAAAGAATTCTCTCTGTTTCTGGAGTTTTCCTTTACTCTCTGCGATCTTTCTCCGTCAAGCAACGATTCTCTGATCATCTCTGATTGCTCTTGCATGTCATCACCATCACTTGATTACTACACTTGCTTCTTCTTCTCGTTTGTTGGTGTGATCTTCAACTTTATATGTTCTCTCTTTTCTCGCATATAAGTGTTTCATCCTCAAAATTTTCAAGCCTAACTTGTGTGGGATTGTAAATTCCTCCGGGTCAGATTTTCGGGATTTGACCCGGCCCTAAGAAGTAAATGGGCTTCCCCGGCCCCACTTGCGGGAGACGGAGAGCTTGTAAGCTCACTAGAAAAGAAAGCCCATTAAACGGGTGAGCTCGCGAAGAGAGGAAAGCCCACTAAGCGGGAGAGCTCGCGACGAGAGCTGAACTCACCTGGAGAACTGAACCCACCATGAGAGCTGAGAGCTCGCGAGGAGAGCTGAACTCATCTGGAGAACTGAACCCACCAGGAGAGCTAAGAGCTCACGAGGAGAGTTGAACTCACCTGGAGAACTGAACTCACCAGGAGAGCTGAGAGCTCGCGAAGAGAACTGAGAGGTCGCGAGGATAGCTGAACCGGCGCGCGCAGAAGTGGTCAACGCCTCCGAGTTGACCGCCAAAAATCGTGCCTCATTTATGACGAGATCGGCGGTTACGGAAGCGAATTCAAAGGGAAAATATGCGCCATAAATGCTCATTAAACCCATTAAAGGAGAGCTGGGGCTATAAATATGGTGGTGGAGNCTATAAATATGGTGGTGGAGGCTCAAAGAGGGGGGTTGGAAAACTTTTCATTTGTATTCTTGAGAGAAAAACACTTGTAGTTCTTGAGAGAATTATAGCACAAAATTTGAGAAATAAAACACATATTTTACGAATTCTTTACTTATTTTCGATTAAATCTAGT
>OVBE01009337.1:0-16151 GCA_900406425.1 Iberis pinnata | reverse complement strand
TATATTCAAAGTTATTCCGGTAATTCCGGGCAACGACCTTGCCAGAAAACTCACCCGAAAAAGTGACAAAAGTCACTGTCACAAAATTGAGTTCCAACAATTGTAAACCCCACAAAACTATTTCCAAATTCCAACTACACAATAATTTAGAAAAATAAACTTGACGCACCAATTATCATACATTACAAGTTTGAAAATAAGCTTTAACTAAAATACACTTACACATATTTACCTACAAGAGATGTCCGCAACAATTAAATAAAATTGCATCTTTTACTATCATACTATTAAAAATCAATAGCAAATTTTACCGACTATATACCATTTGTTTGCATAAACAAATTTATAAATAAATCAAAAAGATAAATATAATTATATAATTTCAAAATTTTGGATAAAACATTAAACCAAGTTCAACGCTTGAAAATGCGGGGTCCTTAAATCTATTTTAATATTTTTTTTAATCTAAGCCCATGTCAAAACGAGAAGAAGCGATCCTTTGTTGAAGATTTTCGCAACCGCAACAGGTCTGCTATGTGTCAGTTCATTATTGTCGGTCCTGATTTTGATAGTTATATTTTTTATTTGTCAACTATCGGCTTGATCTTTTTTTATTCATATTTTTTGTAGGGTTGAGCTTTCGGATATTCGATTCAGTTCTGATTCTTAGGATCCTAAATTCTAATACCCAATCGATAATTTTTCTAATATTCAGTTCGGTTCGGTTTCGGTTATATTCTTTTCCAATCCAGGTCGGTTCCATGATAAAAGAATAAAAAATACCCGAAATATTTGGTTCTAAGTCGGTTCCATGTATTTCAGGCCCAAAATACCTAAAACATAGTCGAAATTTTTGGTTCTATGCCGGTTCTGGGTATTTCACACCTGAAATACCAAAAAATATCCAAAAATATAAAATACCCGAAATATAATATATATATATATATATATATATATATATGTTCGAATATTTCAATTAAAAAATTTATGCTCAAATATTAATGCAATAATTTTTTACTTATAAAATTTATGTTCAAATATTTCAATTAAAAAATCTATGTCAAATATCTCAAATAAATAAATAATTTTTAAATCTCCAGAACCACAATAGTGGTCCTACCGGTGGAGGAACTAAAATTAAGAAGATTTTTAATTTTTTTTAATAATTGCTAAATATTGATTAAATTAATCATTAGAACTTCTAATGAGGTCCTACCATTGTGGATGCTCTTACAAACTAACACCAAATATTAATTTAAACTCGTGCATGCGCGGGTAAAATCCTAATCTTACACTATATAAAACTAGAATTCTAAGACCATCTAGAGCATCCACGTCACATTTTCATCCACGTCACATCTTCACACAATAATGTTTACACTATATTAGTCTGCTAAAGTCCAATTATCAACTTTACAGAGCCCATTTATAAAATAATTAAAAAATAGAAGTCCAATTAACCATAACAAATAGAAGTCCAATTAACAAATTTACAAAGACCATATACGTGAAAATTACCCTACCTTACATCGCCGCCGTACCTCATCGTATCTTCTCTTCATCTTCTTCTCTTCTTCTTCTTCTTCTACCTCCTCTCAAGTACACTCGATCTGTCTCACCACCTTCATAACGTCCATCATTTAAAAGTAATTAAACCATCAAAACTCATATCCCTCGATCCCTCTTCCATAACTGAAACTTCATACTATAAAACCAAAAAAACCATGGTAAACCGAAGAAAACTAAAAAGGCACCACCAACAGATCAGCTTCAACCATGTTCAACTTAAACAGTCTTACAGGAAATTTCCAGAAAAGCAATGTTCTCCTAAGGCTAATTCATTTCTGGGAATCCAGGAACTCCACGAAAGGCAATCTGTTAATGGGTCTGGAGCTTCTACTCATCGATGAACAGGTTCTTTTTTTAATTGTTAGTGAATCTTAAAGTTCCTGTACGTATATAATCATGTCCTCAGTTAGGCTTTCTTTAAAATGAGAGATTCTTTCTGATGAAATTAAAAATTTTGATTTCGTAGTTTAAAATTTTGATTTGGTAGTTTATGTGTTTATTTCTTTTCTAGAAACTTATAGTAACGAATAGTTGGGCTTAATGAGTAGTTATTAAAAAAGAGAGGTGTATATATAATGTGAAAATTATGTCTCAGACAGATCATGATCCAATTGCTGGCTTCATTATTCACATGCTTTCATAGATTGAGTTCATGATTAGATGTTTTCTCACTGAGTTTTACTCCTCCAAATAATTCCCAGGAACACACTATCCAAGCATTCATACCAGCCAATCGTATACCACGTTTTGAGGCTCTTCTGAAGGTCAAAAAATTGTACCAGCTGCGTAATTTCGCTCTTCTTCCTGCCAAACCACTCTACAAGGTCTCAGATCACAAGAACACTATTTGCTTCACTGAACAAACTGTATTTGATGAAGCCAGTGAGGGAGGACGCCGCATAGCAACAGAACACTTCTGACTCCGGGATTACTCCGAATTCAAAGCTATTGTAGGCATGAATGAAAATCTCTATGGTAAGGGCCTAATCTACTACTACTACTACTACTACTACTTGTCTTCACACTTCCAATTTTTTCTCATTCGTCAATCAAATGTGCACCTCACAGACATAATAGGAAGCATACACGTTATTGATGGGGACAACATCTACACCCCTTCTCAAGTGGATTCTGTTTCAGACTTACAAGAATCTAGGATGACTGACAAAGTGACAGTCCACCTGCAACTAAATGAGTAAGACTTCAAACATTGACAAATAGTTTCCCACAACTAAATAAGCCTTCTTTTTTCACAGTGACACAATGGTGCGGATCACACTTTGGGATACAATAGCGGGAAACTTCAGGAAGAGGCTTAATGAATGTGTAGTCAAACCTACAGTCTTACTTGTGACCACCGTCAACCCCAAAAAATTTCACGGTTCAACTTCATCATCCCATTGTTTCCTTCTCTTACATCTAGGTTAGATAATCAATCTATACAATCTTTGCTTGTTTCTTGCCAGGATATGTCACCTTAAACTCCACATCAGCCACAAGAATTTTGTTTGACAATGATGTTGACACCACAAGTCAATACCTGCAAAGGTATTTCTTCTTTTAACTTTCTTCTTTTAACAACATTAATTTCATATAGCACAATACTAAACATGGCATCGCACCACGTCTTACAGGATAGGAGATAAAGGCACTTTGCCGTTTACTGTGAACAGTTCTTCATCTGAAGTTACAAAATTGGAAACAGTCACCATCCGTGACATACACCAATACCTCAGCCATGAAACACCTCAGGTTTGAAATGATTTCTAATTTTCCACTATTATATTCACATTGTTTATCCTATTCTTACTATTACTAAAGTCATTTCCCCAACAGACTGCTAGCTTCATTTGCACTGCCGAGATTGTTGGTCTACTTGAACAATATGGATGGAACTACATATCATGCAGCAGTTGCGAAAAAATAATCAAGAAAGCTGGTTTAACTCTTCGTTGTGATGTATGTGATAACTCAAATGCTATCGGAACACTAAGGTCAGCCTTCACATTTAATCTAATATAATAGTAGTCTCACATATGAATGCTACTCTAGGTATACTACTGAAAATTATTCTATATATAGTAATGCAACCTCAGGTAAACCTGAATAGATCTCTAACATAGTAATCATAATTGATTTTCCCTAATTTCAAGTACTGTTATTGATTGTGGTAAACCATAATTGATTTCTAACATAGTAAACAGAAATGATTTCCCCTAATTTCAAGCATTGTTATTGATTGTTGTGTCATATTGGTTGGTATTTGTTGGATTACTAAAGTTTCATTGATTATTCATGATAATGGGGAAAATAGGCAGTATATCATGTACAGCTCATAAACAATTGTCCATCATCCACTGTAAATTTATAGTATTGTTGAAAGATGTTTGGCCAAGGATTGTTCAAAAGTAACGTGAATAAATGTTTAATATAGGTACCGTATCGAATTCTCTGTCCGTGATGAAGATGATGCAGCCACCTTTGTTATACTCAACCAAGAGGGAGCAAAACTATTAGGAAAGACAGCTGATGAACTTGCCCTTGAAACAACCCCGGTATTGGAACACTAATATAACACACATATTTAATATGAAACTCACTCACCAAATTTATAATTGATCTAGGCTGCTCTTGGTAAAAGAGAATGGAAAACAATGCCAACCCCCCAGTGCTTGCTTGATTTGATTGGCCGAACCTTCAAATTCCAAGTTAAAGTAACCGACTACACCTTCACCGCATCACGACCAACTATCACGGTCTCAGAAATACTTGACAACAATGTAGGACATGAGCCAATCTCTCTGGTTGATGTTAGTGTTGATGAGAAAGCAGAGAAGCCCCTTGGAAAAACAGAAGCTGTTGGATCTAGCTCAACAAAGGAGAGTACCACCATTTTTGAAGATGAATCAAGTGAAGTGATAGTATAGGGAAAAAGGAAAGATAAACGTCCCCGTCTCAACTAAAAGTTCGGCAAGAGTAACGAATATGAGGGATCATGTGATTTACTTTGGCAACCATTTTACTTTTTTTTTATTAAAACTATTACGTTTAAAGTTCGTTTGTTTTAGCTCGTTTGTTTTTGGTTCTTAAGTTAAACAAGATGTTGCTTGCTTTTGGTTATTGACGATTACTCATGCTTTTCTAAGTGATTTTGGGTTCTATTCAACTTTTTCTTCTTCAAAATGCATGTCATTAAATTACCTGCTATCACTATTGAAAGCATGAACCGTACATGTCATGTAATTTTATCATATATGGTACATAATAAATTAATTTACACAAAAGGAAAAAACATAACACGACAAAAAAACTAGACAAAAGGAAAGAAGCTAAAGTTATGGCTTGCAATCCACACAATCAAATCATCGACATGATTCTATGTTCAAATCTATTCTAGAAAAAAGGAAAGAAGCTAGAGTTACGGCTTTCAACCCATACAATCATTCATGATTCTATGTTTAAATCATGTGTGGGAAGGAAATTATAATTCACAAAATATTCACCACATCATACCTTTCTATAAGTTACACACCAAATAAATGATAAGATATTCACACAAAAATATAAATTATCAAATCGTATCCTTTTCAAATTCTATGAAAAACTAGCTTCACCAGTTAAACTACAAACAAAATTACTCACCTTACATAAACTCTGAATTTTTCTCTTCACGTCGGAAACGTGACGTCCAAGCAAAAGCTACCATGCGTCCACCAAAGAAAAAAACAGCATCCACCTCAAAAAAAAAAAGGTACCTTCTGATTTCAGTAGTCTTATTAGTATTTGCATTTGAAAACAAATGTATTAAAGGTTTCAATTTCATATAAAATAAGTTAGTGGTGTTAATTTTACCATATTATTATAAACTTAATTCAACTATGTTCACGTAGATATAAAAGTTGACTTGAATTTCCTCTCACCTTATTAATCCATTTGTCGTCACTTTATTGGATTAGAAAAATTGTTTACAAGAAAAAATAAATCTATTCCCACATTTTCCCACTATCGTAAAAAAACACCAACTAAAAAACACAACCTATGCAAACATTAATCTTCTACTTAATTTCTTCATTACTACATTGATGTAATTACGTCTCCACCATTACTAATATCAGACATAAATGATGCATTCTATTGCTACTTCACATAATTAGGACATTATTGCTCTATACATTTAAATTAAAAACATGTACATAACCTCCATCAATCATTCTGCATATATTCATAAAAAATAAACTTAGTCACTCACACTTCCGTGTAAATGACAAGTTCAATAGCTTTTATAACTAAATAAGCTCTAAATTTACGGCACTACTAACTGTACTTCAATATCTGATTATCCTATATATAAACAAATTTCTTCCTTCATTACCATATCTCAAACCTTTGGTTTTACATGTTTTATGTTCTTGCGTCAGTGTCTCTATTACCATTTCTTAGATAAGAATTATATATATTCTGTCGGTGCTATTTGTCCATTTTATGGTAACTGAATATTCATTTTCCATTCTATATCAATAGGAGAGGAGCGGAAGAAGTTAATTGGAGCGGGTGCTTACAAAGTTACAGTTAAAAAATAAGATAAGCAAAAAGTCATCATATGAATAACAATACTGGATAAAAAAATAGTGTAAACAAACAAAGTTGTATTTTTATCAATCAATTTCAGTGCTCTTTAGCGGGGTCGGTCTTGGACCAAGTCAAGTGAAACATTTATCTTGACCTTCAAATTATAGAGGCTTTCAAACTCTTAAATATATATATATATATACATATACATATATATATATATATATATATATATATATATTAGCAAAAAAATTAAAAAAACAACATGTACATAGGAAAAAATAGTGATGAAAAATTGAATATAACATATTTGTCCCAACAACACAATTGCAACCATTACTTTTTCCGTATAAAACTTATTTTGCATTCAATGTTTAACATTTTTTATTTTAAATCATTCTTAAAACTTTTAATGATTTGAAATATTGGTCTAGTTATTTCTTTTTGTCTCAAGCCCCCGTAATTTCAGGGCCGGTCCTATTGTTTAGGTTCACAATAGAATGTGTGAGTCTCAATTGCCGAGAATAGAGATATTTGTTGTTGCAGCCTTGTAAAACACTAAGTGTAAGAAAATGGCTTGGCAAAAGAAATAGAGATATTTGTTGGTGCAGCTTGGTAAAACACTAAGTGTAAGAAAATGGCAAGATGCTTACACACAGAAAATGTTCCTTAATATTAGCAAGACTCTAAAACGAATCCAACGAGAGGTAATAGTTTCAAAACATTCTTTGTTATATAAATTTGTATTTATCTTATTCTTTCTTGATTGGTCTAGTGGATCCATTTCTTACTTGATTGTTGTGATCTAAAGAGTACATTTTAAGAAAGAGACCAAATCCGACAACGTAGAAGGTATATTATGTTAAGTTAGAGATTTTGAGGGACCAAATTGCAATTATTAAAGAATGGATTTGGGCCAAAGAGGATATCAGAAGAGAAGATCCTAACAAGAAGATTTATGGAAATCAAGATTAAGGGAAGATTCTAAATTGAAGATTTAGAGATCAAACAAGTATGAAAGGATGAGTTAGGTTAACCTAGGTCGGTTGACGACTCTGAGAATAGAAAAAACATAGAGATCATTGTGAGAAAGAGATAAAGAGTTTTTGGTTCATCGTTGAGTGATAAACGAGTGTGTGACACACCTGTTGGTGTGTGTGAGACAAGGTAGATTAGGAACTGGTCAGCGTCGAGTCAACAGTTCTTGTCGTCGAATAAATCTGATTAAACATATTTGTAAGATTATTTAAGTAGTTCTTAATAATGTGTGTTTTTGGTGATTTTTTTATTGTCTCTATGATATTAGAAAAATAATTGGTAGCAGATCGGGTCACCTTGCTGATTTTACAACAAAGTCACACACAGGTTGAGATCCTAGGAACAACATGGAGACAATAAATGAATTGATTACCGTTCAGAAACCTGTATAACTTGATGAAGGAAATTTCGGTCACTGGAAAGCTCGTATGAGACATGTCATTAGAAGCATTAATGAAGATGCATGGACAACTGTTGTTCATGGTTGGAAAGAACCTAAAACTCTTGATGAGAATCAAAAAGTAATACCTAAACCCATTGAACAATGGACTGAAGCAGAAAAATCAGCTTCTAAATACAACTCCAAAGCTATCTCTGCCATATTCATGGCTGTGGTCTTGAACAATTCGAAATTATTCAAAGATGTAAAGCTGCGAAAGAAGCATGAGACACACTTCGAAGGAGACAACAATGTTCGCATAACAAGAATTGAGCATCTTGCATCACATTTTGAAAATTTAAAGATAGAAAGTGATGAGTCAATCACAAGTTTCTCATAAAAATTGAGTTCTATAGCGAATGAAGCAGCTGTCTTAGGTAAGAAGTATAAAGAGAAAAAATTGGTTAAGAAACTACTCAGGGGTTTGCCACAAAGTTTCATGCACATAAAGTAGTTCTGAAAATGGCTATGAACACAAATGATATGAAGTTTGAATAACTTGTGGGAATGCTGAAGGCACAAGAGTTGGAGACTGAAGAAGTCAAACCCATTAAATCAAATGGGATTTCATTCACAACACAAACTTAAGAAAATCGTGTTCAACAAATTGAGGAAAACTTGAGATTGATGGCTAGAAATTGCAACAAGATGGTTAAGCAATTTGAAAAAGGACAAAATCGATCATATAATCGATTCCAGAGACATGAAGGTGAAAAATCAGGGTCTAATACCTCACAAAATGACAATGATAGAATCTCACGGAAACAGGAGGATTTACAGTGTCACGAATGCGAAGGTTACGATCATTTCTGAGACGAGTGTCCACTTACAAAAAGGAAATAATTGAAGTGTATCGAGTGCAAAGGCTTTGGTCACACTAGGAATGAGTGTCCTAGCTCTCTGAAGAAAAGTGAAAGGTCTTTGCTTTGCTTCAATGATACTAAATCAGATGGAGAAGAAGAAGAAGAACTGATGTTGACTGTGTTGCTCTGGTGTCACACACATGTGCAAGTCTGAAAGAAGAGTCGTCCGATAGTGATTATGATGAGGAAGTCATTGATCCAAAAGTGGAACTTAAGAATCTGTATGATAAGTGTGTGAGTTTAAGTAATGAGAATCTTCAGTTGATCAAAGAGAAAGCAATATGAAAAGCTCAAATTAATATACTAGAGATAGAACAAAGTGAATTCACCAAGGTTGAATAAAAAAGAATTGAAGATCCAGTAAAAGAGACATATTATGAAGTTGACAAATTCAAAGAAGAATTGGCGGTTCAACTGAAAGAGAAACAAGAGATGAATATGAAGTTACATACATTGTTTGATGTTATTGATCAAAAAAGAAAGAAACAACAAGGACTTGAATCTCAATTGACAGAAAATCACAAGAAGATTCAAATGCTTTACAGTGAAACAAATAATTTGAATCAAATTTTAAGTATGGGACAACCACCGAAGGTAAATTGAGGTCTTGGATATCAAGGTGCAGAATCTTCTTCTAATGCAGAAATCAGTAATCTGTCTAATTTTATTTTAAAACAAGATAAGATTCCGATCAGGAAACCATCTATTGAGAGAAAGGAAGAGAGGAAGACACATATTAAAAGAGGATGTCATTTTTTGAGAAATATGGACATAGATGGAGAAGGTGTTACACTATTCATAAAGTTGTGAAGCTTACGTGGAGTCTAGGTGAATGCTACCCTGAACCAACACAATATCTTAAAGCATGGATTCCAAAGGATGTTCTATATGGTAAAAGAGATGTTAGTTACATGAATGATGGAAGCTATGATCCAAGTGATTTGACATGTTTCTTTGTTGCATCATATGTGTGTCACACTACTACCACATACTCTGACTCAACAAAAGATATTGCTTATAAAACCACTGAGTCTATGAATCATGATACCTGGTACTTTGACAACGGGTGCTCAAGGCATATGATTGGAATCTCAGAGGCATTGGACTCTTTTATTAAGGTGAGAAGTGGAAAAGTAACTCTTGGAGATGGAATTCAAGGTAAAATCTATGGTGTTGGAAACATTGATAATCCAAATCATCCACAACTTGTGAATATGTACTACGTCGAGGGACTAATAGCTATTCTCATCAGTATTAGTCAATTGTACGATGAAGGATTAACAATTGTATTTATTAAGGTCGATTGCATGACTCTAAATGAGAGAAATGAAGTGGTTCTGTTAGGAGTACGACATGGGAAACAATTGTTATATGTGGAAACCATAAATCCAATGTTTTACAGCGATTGAATCACAACTTTATATGTGGCACAAGAAGCTTGGACACATGAACATTCATGGTCTTCAAATGGTACTTCAAGAAGGATTTATTCATGGAATGCAATCTTTAAAAATTAGCTACATATAAATAATGTGAATCAGTTAATGTTGTATTTGATGACAAGCAACAACTAAGAACCAGTGAAGTGTTACATGGGGAGTCGTGTGTCACACATGATACTAAACATAATTCAACAACATGATCAAATCAGGAGAACTTCGAGAATCAAGACCCAAGTAAAGAATATACGATAACTATGAAGAAAATGAAGTAATAGTGATATCCGAACCTTCATTACATTAAAATCATTGCTCTAAAGATGTTATAGGAGATGTGTTGGGTGAAACAATAACACGAAAGAAATTTATTGACCTCAAGGAGATGATAAAAATGACATGCTTTATCTTAGTCACTGAAACAAAAAGCATAATAGAAGCACTCGACGATGAAGTTTGGACATCAACTATGCATGATGAACTTGATGAATTCACTCAATGGGATTTAGTTCCCAAACCAGAACATGTGAATGGAGTTGGAAAGAAAGTAGATGAGAAGTTTTATAGAGCCATGATTGACAACTTCTTGTACCTAACTGCGAGTCGCCCAGATCTTTGTCTAAGTGTTGGATTATGTGCTTGTTATTAGACTGCTCCTAAAGAATCACACCTTGTTACAGTCAAACGTATTATCAAACACGTCTAAGGTACAACAGACTACGGTCTGTATTACACATGAGAAACTAACTTTAATCTTGCAGGTTTCTGTGATGCTGACTGGACATGTTGCTTAGATGATCGTAAAAGCACATCAGGAGGGTGTTTATTTCTTGACAACAATCTGGTTTCATGGGACAATAAGAAGTAAAATTGTGTCTCTCTCTCTTTACTGCAGAAGCGGAATATGTGGCCTTAGGAAGTTGTTGTACACAACTCTTGTGGATGAAGCAAATGCTAATTGACTATGGTATGACTTATGAACCTTTATTTGTTCTTTGTGAAAATCTAAGTGTAATTAAAATTTATAATAACCATGTGCAACACTTACGAACTAAGCATGTAGACATAAGACATCACTTTGTAAGAGAACTTGTGGAGGATAAAATTGTAGTGATTGAGCTAGCAGATATTTTTACTAAACCATTTAATTTGAGTACCTATCTGGGACTTCAAAATGCTCTGGGTGTTTGTGAACTTTAACTTTGTCAATAGAAATTGTACAGTTCTAGGCGATAAGTAGCTAAGATTAGATGAGATAAAATATCTTTACAAAACCTCGTGCTAAGCAAGTCTTACACAGGAAAGAGCTGCTCTTCATGCATACCAAAGACAATAGATAAAAAGAGTACCAATAAAGAAAAAAACTGTTTTGATAGGTAATGAGACACATTGATGGTAGTGTAAGACAATAAGCAGTCAAGTCTGAAAATCTGAGCAATACTCTTGTGAGTAATCTGATAGAAAAAAAAATTGCGTGACAACTACTCGGCTGAGAAACAGTTACACAAACGAAAAAATGCAAGTCCACTACCGTTCATGTGTCTCTCGAACAAGCTCATTGTCTATTTGTCTTGGTGTACATGGTGATGCGTAGACTAATTGTGTATGATCAACAAGCGTGAAAGCTCCTTAAATCAAAAAATAGCTGCTTTGTTGAGCTGTTGAGTTGATTATTTTCTCTATTTCATATATTTTTAACCTCATTTGGCTGAAGTTGCTTCATTGCTTAGCTCTAATTGTGAATTGATACTCATTGAATTTATGGTTATAAATTTATTCGATTTCAATAATTCTCTAGCTGATTTTCTGAGTCTCAAGTTTCAATTACCACATGGGTACCTCACTAGTACCTCAAACTTAGTTTCTAAGTCCTAAAGTCTTCTCTTAAAAGTTTTAATCTCTGATTGGATTTTGCAGTTATGTTTATATTTGATCCATGGCCCATTTGCACTAATATCTTGCTTGAAGTATTTTGTTCAGTACTTAGCCTTCCTCATTGTGTCAATTGGAATTCTTCTCCATCCTCTCGTAATCTTAGTTCACCAGTGTCACTCATGCGTTTCACAAGAACTCAAACCGGAAAACACTCATGTCTGATGCCATTCGTTCCTCACTGTTCTGGTCACAAGAATCTCTGTTCTGCTAGTGCTTAAGCGTCAAACGCCGCATACAAGGTAATTTTTCTCTTGTTTGGTTCTTTTATCTAAATGTGTACTCAAGCAGGGGGAGAATATGGAGGTACATGTGTTTATAGTGCTGAAGGTAAGTTATGAGTGATACATATTAGATTTGATGAATGTGTTTCACGATTCATTTTTCTCTTAAATTTGATGTTTGACTCTTTGAAGCTCTATTTGACTGATCTCATGATTTCAAATCTATCTTGGTTTATGAACATGTGCTTTAATGAACTTGTACAACAATGGCTGTGAAATGCCTTCTCTTTGTTGTGCTTGTTGTGTCTGTGATTGTAGATGTTTAAGATGTAGATGCTTGAGTTTAGACATTCAGATAAAAAAGGGGAGATTGTTAAGTTAGAGACTTTGAGGGACCAAATTGCAATTATTAAAGAATGAATTTGGGCCAAGGAGGATATCAGAAGAGAAGATCCTAACAAGAATATTTATGAAAATCACGATTAGGGGAAGATTTTATATTGAATATTTAGAGATCAAGCAAGTATAAAAGGATGTGTTAGGTTAACCTAGGCCGTTGAGAATAAAAAACAGAGAGTTCACTGTGAGAAAGAGATAGAGAGTTTTGGGTTCATTGTTGTGTGACACACCTGTTGATGTGTGTGAGACAAGGTAGATTAGGAACTAGTCAATGTCGCGTCAAGAGTTCTTGTCGTCTAATAAATCCGATTAAACAGATCTGTAAGATTGTGTAAGAGGTTCTTACTACAATGTGGTTTTGGTGATTCGTTTATTGTCTCTGTGATATTAAAACTTTCATATTATATTCCATCAAGATTCATTATTATAATTGGCTATTTAATTAATATATATTTCTTTCAGATCGCATAATGCTTCTTGAAAAGAGGAATGTAAACAAGTGTTTCCAGTTAGTGGAAGTGGTGGTTTTATAACAACACCTGAAATTAACGAAAAGGGTCACGATCCTCTTGTTTTTTTTTTGATTAAAAGTTTTATATTATAAAAGAGAAAACAAAAGCCTAGCCAAGGCCTAAAGTAAAAGCACAACAGTTTTTAGCATATAACAAAGATTACACGCCAACTCCCTCATCATAAAAGCCCATACATGAAATTTGAAAGCCCAGCAATATAATCCTTATTGCTCGCCAATTAAACTGAAGCCCGAGAAGCACCAAAGAGGAAAAAGAGCAGTCCCAGTCGATACATGCAATCAATGTGAGAGATGGATAGTAGTTGAATCAAGCAGCTAATGGTGAAACCGAGAGTGGAATCCGTGAGTGAGAGGAAGAAATGAACGCTTATGGTAAGCTATGGGAGGTGCGAATGGCAGGAGAAGAAGACAGCCATAGTTGCATCAAGATCGAAGCTTTTGATGGGTTGGAGCTTCTAATAGCAGTGATTTTATTCCTGATTGTTGAGTCGATTAATAACCGGAGGTTGTCGGCAGTCCTGAAAGAGTTCCTGTGGACTCTATGATTTCTCTCAGTCCATAACTGATAAATACAACACTGCCAAGCCAAATGAATCAAGAACTTTGAATGTCGCGGTCCCGAGTAATTTTGCATAAAAACCAAATTTGAAGACCAAGAACTAACAGGAGAGGAGACCATACATCTTGTAGCTAAGGAAGACCAAAGATCCCAAGAGAAAGGGCACTCGAAGAATAGGTGATCTCTGCTCTCAGTAGCAAGATTACAAAGAATGCAAGAAGAAGTGATTACAAGTCCCCAATCAAGCAAGCGATCAAATGTTGGGCAACGGTTTAAGAGAACCAGCCAGGAAAGGAACCTATGACGCGTTATTCCACCCTTTAACCAGATTGATGAACACCAACCAATCTCTGGTAACTTTGTTCTGAGTATATCGTAGGCTACTTTTGTGGAGAATTTTGAGCTTACTGATCCGCTCTGTTCCCATACGTAAGCATCCTCCATAAGGATATCCAGTTGAAGAGAAGATAGGAAGGACTGCACTTCTACCATTCTGTCAGACCGTGCAGGAGGAAGAAACCACCCATCAGAGGTACTTAAATCAGCTAGTCGTGTATTTATGCCAATTCCATATCTAGTAGTATTCTCTTGGTTTAAGAAAATCCTGAGATTTCCATAAGGAGACCAATTATCCCACCAAAACCTGCAAGATTTTCCATTGCCCACCTTTAATTTAATAAAATGGAAAACCTGATCTTTGAAGCTGAGAATCTTATTTGCAAGCCATGAATACCCCTGCCTTTTGGATAACTGCCAGTAGTTTCCCACATCTCCTTTTAGAACTTCTTCCCGAAACCAGGCTACCCATATAAAACCCGAACGAAAGAAGAGCAGCCAAATTAACTTGAATATACAAGCCTTATTCCAGTGATAAAGATTTCGAATACCCAGGCCCCCTTCATTTTTTGGCATACAATCTGTCTCCCATGCTACCCTAGAAGTATGAGTTCCTTCTATAGAACCTTTCCACAAGAATTGGCCACATAGGGAATTGATGGTTTTTAAACACTTTTTGGGCAGGATAAAGGTTGAGGTCCAGAAATTTGTAATACCAGTGATGACTGTGTTGATGAGTAGAAGTCTTCCAGCAAAAGAGAGGACCTTAGCCGTCCAAGAGGCGAGCCTGCCTCTAATTTGTTGCAGCAGTGAATCACAGTTTAATAGTGATAGTTTCTTTGAGCAGAGAGGAGTCCCCAAATACTTAAAAGGCAGTGAACCTAACGGTAATCCTGTTGAAACGCTAATACGGTCTGTCTCAAAAGAGGATAACCCAGAGGCAAAGAAGGAGGACTTTGACCTACTGATTGCAAGACCGGAGATATTTTCAAACTGGTGCAGAATTTTGAGAATGCTATGAACAGAAGAAATTGAACCATCAACAAAAATAAGCAAATCGTCTGCGAAACAAAGGTGAGTGAGCTTTACTTTTTTTGCACTTATCATGATAAATGAAATCTCCTTGGTCTGCTGCCTTGTTGAGCATTGAGGAGAGGCAGTTCATAGCCATAACAAATAAGTAAGGGGAAAGAGGTCCCCCTGCATGAGCCCTCTTTTCCCTTTAAAATAACCTTGAACACTTCCATTGAATCCCACTGTAAAATTAGCTGAATACAAACAGGCTTCAACCCAATTAATGTATTGATCACGAACTTCCAGTCCCTTTAAGCAGTTGGTGATAAATTCCCACCTTACTGTATCAAACACCTTGGCGATGTCAATTTTGATTGTAATCATTTTCTTAGCGTTCACTTTATGATAACCATTAACCATTTCTGCAGCAAGGAGGGTGTTTTCTAGCAGAAGCCTATTTTGAACGAAAGCAGTCTGGCTAGGGGAAATAAGGTCTGGTAGTAAAGGTTTTAACTTTGCCACGAGGATCTTTGTAATAGCCTTATATATTGTGTTTAAACATGAGATGGGTCTATAATCCCCAATTAATGATGCACCAGGAAATTTTGGGATTAGTGTAAGGATGGTCAAGTTTACAGAGTCTGANGAAGAAACTTTGTAAAGAATCAACAACCTCATTTCCAAGTATTCCCCAAGTCGCTTTGTAAAAACCTGATGTAAACCCATTAGGCCCTGGCGACTTTGATTGGTTTAGTTTGAGAATAACCTTAGTGATTTCTTCCCTTGAGGGGATGGATAACAAAGCAGTCTTTTGTGATTGAGAACATCTAAAGTCAATAACTGATTGAAACCAATCAAGAGAAACTTCATACTCAGAGAGAGAACAAGGGGCCAGAATATCCTTGAAGTGGTGAATAGCATGTGAGGACATTTCAAGAGGGTCCGAAATAACAGAGCCTTCTACGAGCGTAAAAGATCTGATAGTGTTGTAACTGTTTCGTACTTGTGACACCCTGTGGAAATAAGAGGTATTTAAGTCTCCTTCCTTTAACCAGTTAACTCTGGATTTTTGTTTAAAGTAAGCTTCCTCAATTGATCTAAGGAAGGACCCTTTTTCATACAGCTCTCTTTCTCGAAGGAAAGTAAGGGATGAAGGCATGTGTAGTGAATCAGTTTGGACTCTGTGCAGATTTTGGTAAGCTTCCGACACTCTGACTTGAATTTGTGAAAAATTATCCTTA
>OVBE01009336.1:495-16151 GCA_900406425.1 Iberis pinnata | reverse complement strand
AAATTTTAATTTATATATTAATATAAAATTAGTTTTATAATTTTATATTATGATTTTAAAATTTTTATTTGTAAAGATATTTAAACGTAACAAAATTATTAAATAAAAAATTAGAAAATAAAGATTTTAACATCATAAAAAATTATTATAATAATTTAAAATTTCAAATAAATATATAAATATGGTGTTGAGATCATTTATTATAAATTGATTTTATTGTTTTACTTTTTTATTTTTTTAATATTGTGAAGCTTAATGTTTTGAAAATGCTCCTTCCAAGAGCATAGAAGTAAAAGCATTTAGAGAGTATTTATATCTTCTAAATATTCTCCTAAATGTTTTTTTAAAAATTTGTTTGGATGATAAATATCATTATGCTCTCCTAAATGCTTTGTCAATAAAAGCCCTAATTTAGTTGATCAATAAATATGTGCACAGGGGCTTTCCTCTTTGGTTCGAATGTTAACCAACAATCGAACCTAACATTTTTTAAAGTCAGACGAATGATTAGTTTTAAAATTTTCTCTTGATATTATTATTATCAATATACTAGATATTGAGCTCTCGTTATGCATGAGTTTTTTTAAAAAAAACTTTATATGGTTAATAAAATTTATATAAATATTGTTTCATAGAATATAGTAATATATATATTTTTTTTGTTGGTAATATATATAGTGATATATATAATTGAATCTAGCTTTTATATATATATATATATATATATATATATTTGAAATTTGTTATTATGGTTAAACTTTGATCAATAAATCAAAATTTTAACTAAAATAAATCATCAAAGATAATAATAAAAAAAAAACTGTAAATCTAAACAAATTGATCTATATTTAAAAATTTTATATTATTTTAATGTCTTAATAATATTTCTGTTGTTTTCAATATGCAGTTTACATAGAAAAGTATTTTGTTATAATTTATCTTATTTTTTGATTAAAAAATTTTATACTTAAAATATTTATTAATTAAATACGTGTATACATATTCCTTAAGATAGTATGAAAATTATTTTATTTTTTTGTCAACTTTTACAAACATTACAACATCTAAATTCCCTCTATGGGATTGAACCCTAGACATATCCTAAGTGCCAAAATCCAACTTCTAGAACTTTTACCACTAGACTAGGTGGTCTTGGCAAATACTATGAAAATCTATATTGTAGTTTTTAGTGTTTGTAATAGAGTTTTTAATGTAATTCATTGTTTTCCTTCGCCGATAGTAAATAACTTTTTTACAAAATACAAATAAAGATAAATTTTTATATATTAATAGTATATGCATTTATACATTATAAACCATTCATAATATTTATGGTTTTAAGAGATACTTAATCAACACATTTCTTATATTACATGCAATATTAATATTTTTTTAGTAATCACTGTATTACTTTTATTTATATTATTTTTTAGATATATTTCATTTTAAGAATACCAAAAAATATATTTGATTAAATATGTTAGAATATTTAGCTATATTTTATGTGCATAAATTCAATCTAGTATATATTTATATTCGTAGATTATGAAAAACTAATATTTTAAGGTTTACTGCATAAAATAATTTATTCTAAAGTCATATGCTATCTTTATGAAGATTAGCGAATTCATATACATATAGCATATACAAAACTAATAGGTTTTTGTAGATGATCTATTTGTTTGACATATATTATTCAATTTTTTCATTATTGTAAACGGATAAGTTTTAAAATACTATATGCTTAATGTTTTTATGTGTTCTACATAATATTCAGTCCCGTGTCTACGTGTGAGGATAGGAAACTTGAGCGTAGGACATTTTTTTTTCCACGAGCGTAGGACATTTAATTAAAAAAAATTGTTATTAAGTTTATATTATTGTAAATTAATTATTTTATCTTATATATTTGAATTTTGATATGAAAATATATTATAAAAAATATAATTGTTCATAATTGTGGTGGCCACAATAATTAAATATCTAATTAAATTTATAATAGAAATAATTTCGATTTAAAAATCACGGTAAAAACAACTTGTTTCATCTCCTCTTCTCCTTTTTTTCGTCGCCATTTTTTCACCATATTTCTATTATTCTCCTAGACTTAATTTTTTTTAACAAAAGTATTATTTTCGCTCAACTATTAAAATTAAGTAAATCAGTTTACTTTACTTTTCTTTTCTCAATTATTGAGTATTTTTAAGGGAAAAAAAATCATAAATTATATGTTTGAAATTATATTATAGAACAATGTTTTCAAACAAAATACACCAATCACCTGGAACCGAAAACAGAAGAGAAAGGAAAAAAAAGAATTATGTTTTCGATTTATGATTCAATTTGCTAAATTTTTATATGACTTTAGTTTTCATTACTATAATTTTTTATAATTTAGGGTATTTTTATTTATCTGTTTATGATAATTTTTTATGTTCGCACAGTTCTAATAATATTTATATTTTAAAAATTCAATTGTATTACTTCTTATATTTTAATATTGGTTCTCTATTTTCCTACTATGTTAGAGAACATATTTCTCATATTGTTATAAACAATTTGATGAGATATATAAAATCTTCTGTACATAGCCTTAGAAAACTTTAGAAAAATTCTAAATTTTTTTTATCTAATAGCTAATAAGTTGTTTGGTAAATGTTAATTCAATATTTTACCATAGGTTGACTTTATTAGACCCCTTCAACTTTGTCAATCCAATCTTTTTCTTTTTTAATTTTGGAATTCCTTAATTTTTCACCCGAACTTAGATTTTTCTTTACTTGACCCCTCAACTATTCGTTCTCGTCATTTTATCCTTCAACGATTTAGAACACTAATTTGTGATTTAAATTATAAAAACAATAACAAATCACATTTTGGTTTAACCAAATAACTCGTTAAAGTATTTTTAATATAAATCTTACATTAAAATAATTTTAATATTAAATCTTACGTTAAAATATGTTTAATATTAAATCGTACGTTAAAATACTTTTAATATCAAATCTTCCGTTAAAATATTTTTAATATTACCTTTAAACTAATACAACAAAAATATTTAAAAATCGATTAAAATAATAAATTAATTATTTTATAATATTATATATTGTAAAATAACAAATTAATTAAAATATTTTTAATATTAAAACATAATATTTAATTTATTTTATTATATTTAACTAAAATAATAAATTTAATAATTTATAATATTATAATATTTAAGAATAATAAAATAAATTGAAATATTTTTAATATTAAAAAGATAATATCATTTAAAATAATAAATTAAATATTTTGAAATATTATAATATATTAAATTAAAATAGTTTTAGTATTAAAAATATAATTTTAATTGATTTCCAAATATTTTAACTAAATAATAAATTAAATATTTTATAATATTATAAAATTTAAAAATAATAAATTAAATTTAAAAAAAAATTAAAAACACAATAACTAATTTATTTTAAAAAAAATTGTTGTATTAGTTTGAAAGTAATATTAAAAATATTTTAACATAAGATTTAATATTAAAAATATTTTAACGTAAGATTTATTAGGTTACACCAAAACGCGATCTATTATCGTTTTTTTATAATTCAAACCACAAATTAGGGTTCTAAATCGTTGGATGTAGGTAAAATGATGAGAACGAATAGTTGAAGGGGTCGGGTAAAGAGCAATCTAAGTTTATATAGAAAATTAAGGAGCTCCAAAGTTCAAAAAAAAAAAAAGTTGGATGGACAAAATTGAAGGGGCTAGAAGTCAACCATTTTACCATCACTTTCCTCCAAGATTTTTCATTCTTGATAATTTGAAAAATTATATTGCCGAAAACAATAAAATTGAATAACAATAAAACTGTGATAAAAAAAAACAAAAAGTAGCATAATTGTTATTAAAACATAAATATTAAAAGAATCGGACATTAACTATGACGGAGGGAGATATGAAGATTGAAGCTCATGCTTGTATTCATGGTGCTCATTGTGTATATGGCTACGGGATTAATGATGGTGATGCTCTTCATGTTATGGCTATGAGAATTATTACGATGACGATGGTCATGCTCATGGAGAAAGATTAACCCGACAACATTTACCGAAATAAATAAATGATTATTTGTAGAAATCTCATGTTGATTCAAGATTCTCTCATTAGAATTGAGCACAATCAAAGCTCAAACAAGTACATAACATAACCAAAAAGCACTTCAAATCTCTCTCGGGAGATAGAAGACGTAAATAGCCCAATTGCCAAAAATGGATGATCAAACATGTGACAAGCGTCTGATATCAATTCAAGATTGTTGCTCATAACCAACAGGGGAAGACCGAAGACTTATCATACAAACTCAAAAACCTTGCTACAAATTCAACAAGCCAAGGTTGTTGCTCCCGAAATATGTTACAAGTTATTTGATTTCGAACCACTTCATGGAAAGTTTATTGTAGGAACCCAAAAAGCCAGAGTGGATATTGGCCAAATTCGTATGGTATTCTCTTTAAGGTATATCAAGAAATCCAACTTGAAGAAAACGGGAAACAATCAACTTGATCTCAGCAGATCAATGACAACAACACCCCAGCGATAATGCAAAACCCACAAACTTTAGATGATCTAATTCCACCATCATCGCCAACGTGTCGATTCAAAGACTCCAAAAAATCCAAGGTTTATCGTTGCGTCCGATGATCAAAGCTAGATAACAACAAAATCTGGACACTAGATGGTGTCTCTAAAACTGATTTTCGTTTCTTTTTAGAATCAGAATCACCGCCGTAAAGCATATCATAGTAAATGAAGTAATACAAGATCTTCAAATCACTCAAATCAAATGTCTTGTTCATACAAGTTTATCCAAAACACCCACATACACTGCACATCTGATTCTATCACATCAAAGATCTGATTTGAGTATCAAAACACCTGCATACAACCTTATCCCAACCACTTTCTGAACCCGACCCAATGTAATCTACAAAATTGAAAAATATACATCATTTCTCAATAGATTCTAGCAACTTTATGTGCGGCAATAAAAATATAATAGTAAAAAAAATTAGATCTCACCAAAAAAAAAAACGTAAGCAAATCCATCAAAGTCGCAAACACCTATTTCTTGTATTTCCACATCATCGTCCCAACCACTTTTAGAAATTTCCTCAGTCTCACAAACTCAATAGATTCCACAAATCCAAAGAAGAAGAACTGCAAGGAAAATAAATTACGTGGTTACATAGAGAAAACGAGAAGATGAATGGCTTCAAAGTAATTGAAGAAATAATAATTGATGACGTGCATGTTTCTTAGTGGATGTACAATTATCCTAGGTGGATAGCATGAGAGGCTCTAAAATAATACTTTTAGGTCATGTCCATTAGAATGTTTTTTTCCAACAAACACACTTTATTATTAGATAGATAATAAATCTCCCTGACAAACAGGGTACAATGAAGTTGGACAAGAAGAACCAATTGTTACATGACAAATTGATTGAAATGCTAATTTTGCTAAAGCATCAGCACACTTATTTCCTAATTGGCCCTGGAAACAAATTTGAAAAGTTGTGAAACAGAGACGCCAACCATCAATAGTATCCTTGTATCCTCATAGCTTTCGGTTATCATTCAAACCGCAAAGACAATTTATCACATTGGCATTATCACCTTCAAATAAAACATCCCAGTAACCGAGACCGTATCATCCACATTAAGCAATAACATTCGCATTCCTCAATCGAAGCTCGCGCTTCCTCAGTCTACATACCATAGTGCAATAAATAGCCAGTATGATCCTGAATAAGCCACCCACAACCCATAAAATAATTACCTGGATGAACCGAAATATCAAAATTGCACTTAACCATTAATGGAGGGGGTCGTATCCATCGAGCTAAGGAAGATGTTGGGGTGGAAGTACTCAAGGTCATAGAAGCTGGCGAGGCCAACAACCATTTGGAAACATCTTGTCGTGTATACTCAACAATACGTTATAAGGAATGAGATTTCTTCGAGAATACAAGAGCATTATGGGAACGAAAAAGTCTCTAAATAAGGAAGAAAATTTGTATCCTCAATTCATCAGGTATGGCAGAACAATTATAAATTTGAATCATTCACTTCAATAGATCAATAACAGTGGGCATAAATGGTGGAAGCGGTTGCAAATCAGATGCCACCAATCTCCAAGCTGCACGAGCATAATTACAAGTGTATATAACAAATGTATTGTGGATTCGTTTTAAGCACACACCGGTTACATAAAAAATCGAGAGTCATGCCACACCGATCAAGATTAATCTTTGTAGCAATCGCACCAGAAGCAACAGACCATAAAAAGAACTGTAATTTCGATGGTAGATTCAATTTCCAAATCATGGTAGCTATATAAGTATAGTTGGAAAGAGGAGGTTTAGGGGAATCTTAAGAAAAAGCAATACTACTTAAATGATAGCCACTTTTCACAGAATAAACTCCATCAGCACTTCCATCCCAAATAAGAAAATTCATCACAAGTTTGAGGAGAGACATAAAGACTTTTAATAATAGGGACATCTTCTGGAACAATCATATTTTGCTGTAGAGACGTATTCCACATTCTTGTTTATGTGCTAAACAACATCGAGACTCGAGTGTAGGCATTAATATACGACAATACCTTAGCAGGGCGTGGTGGATTTATTGGCAACCAAGGATTGATACCAAGCCAGATAGAATGTCTCGGCCCAACACCAAATCGACAACCCGAAAGAAGTAAATCACACCCCTTTAGCAAAGAGG
Source organism: Iberis pinnata (assembly GCA_900406425.1). Lineage (NCBI taxonomy): Eukaryota > Viridiplantae > Streptophyta > Magnoliopsida > Brassicales > Brassicaceae > Iberis > Iberis pinnata. Next base: position 9,369 of record OVBE01009336.1, on the reverse strand, counting down.
TCCATAGAAAAGAATTTCCAGATTTCGCATTTACCTGTAATGGATCCAAATAGGGGAAATATTTCCCCCAAAGAATCTGATAAGCTAGACTGGTAGGCCGATGAAATATCTTCCAAAAATGATTGGCCAATAAAGCAATATTAAAATTTTGAATATCCTTGAACGCAAGACCGCCTTGAGATTTAGATACACTTAATTTTGACCAGCCAATCCAACTGATTTTTCGATGATGTAGAGAAGATCTCCACCAAAAACGAGAAAGAAACCCATTAATATCATGACAGAGATTTAGTGGCAAAAAATAACAATTCATCATATATACTGGTAAGGCATTTGCAACAGATTTTAGAAGAACTTCTTTTCCAGGCAACGAAAGAAAACAATTCTCCCACCCTTCAACACGCCTTTGCAATCTTTGAGTCAGTGATGTAATTGTCCTAATATTATTTTTATGTATCTGTTATTTTTATGTATCCGTTCAAGGAGTCTCAAATATTTGTCTCCCACACCCCGATTATGAATATGTAACATCTTGCTAATGGCTGAACATTGATAATGATAAACCTTGGAACCAAAAGAAACACTAGACTTGGCCAGATTAATACGTTGACCCGAGACAGCCTCGTATTGCTGAAAAATCTTCTGCAACTGAGATGCATTTGCACGATAATCTCTACAGAAAAATAGTGAGTCTTCGGCAAATAATTAATGAGTAATCTTTGTGCTTTGCCTACTTAACTTAATACCCTGAATTAGTCCTTCGGATGAAGCTTGATGCAGCATAAAACTTAATACATTGGCACATAGGATATATATGAGTAAGGCGAAAGCGGATCGCCTTGACGGAGGCCCTGTTGCGGCACAAAGTGATTGTACGGTCCTTCATTAATAAGAACAGAAAAGGAAACTTGACGAACGCATATCATTATCCAACGAATCCACTGCACATGTAAACCTTGACGCCGTAATACTTCTTCCACGAAGTCCAATTCAACCCGATCATATGCTTTACTAACATCTGTTTTAACAGCCATAAAAGTGGAAGCCAATTTTTTGTTTACCTTCAAAGAGTCAAAAAATTCATGATCAATAACCAAATTATCGGTAATAAATCTCTTAGGAATGAAAGCAACTTGTTCGTCAGTAATGATATGCGACAATATAGGTTGCAACCAGGTGACTAAGATCCTGGCAATGATCTTATAAAAAAAAACAGAACACAAGCTGATAGGGTGATAGTCTTCCATCTTCGCAGGATTCAACATTTTTGGGATTAAATAAATCTTGGTATGAGATAATGAGGGATCGAGGAAGCCTTCTGAGAAGAAACGTTGAATAGCTGCTACCAAATCTGTCTTTATAATTTGCCAATAATTCTGATAAAAAGCTCCAGTAAAACCATCCAGATCTAGTGCTTTATTTCCATCCATAGAAAATAACGCAGTATGAATTTCTGCTTCTGAAACATCTCGAATCATGAGTTCTTTATCAGCATCTTTGACCTTAGGCTAAAAACTACAAAAATCTGATCAAAATCCCCAACACCATTGCCCGTGAACAAAGTCTAGAAATAAGACGCAGCTTCATGTCCCATACTTTTGTTACCATAAATAAGTTTTCCTGTAACGGATTTAATAGAAATAATTTTGTTCTTTGCTCTCCGGTTCTTTGTGCAGGCATGAAAAAATCGCGTGTTACGATCGCCTTCACGCAACCAACTCAACCGACTCTTATCCTTCCAATACTTTTCCTCTTCAATATATGCAAGACGAAGGTCCGCATAAAGATCATGTATGCGATGTTTATCATATTGATCAGCCACTAATGCTTCATCAATTAACAACGTAAGCTCTCTAGTACGCAATGCAGCTTTACGAAAATTAGTCCTTTTCCAAACAGATATAGACTTCCTACATGAAATCAATCTATCAGAGAATGTGGAAGAAGGATGTACCTCATTCCAGCCTTCATGAACTGCATCTACAAAACCACCATAAGACATACATCGCCTATCAAAACGAAATATCTTAGGCGCTCTTTCTAACTCTGTTCAAACAGACACAATAATGGGCCTATGATCAGAACCAGTCTTCTCAAGATATTCAAAAGTCGATGCAGGGAACATATCAAACCACTGATCATTAGCCATAGCCCTATCCAATCTACACTGCACAATTTGTTTATTACGGGTGCCAGACCAAAAAAAGAGATACCAACATGCGGTAAATCGTGAATTCTACAAGTATTAACCATATTACGGAACGCGGTAAATTTCCATTGTTCCCGTAATCGTCCACCTCTCTTTTCTGAATTACTCATAATTTCATTAAAATCATCTAATAAAAGCCATGGATCAGTCATTGTAACAGCAATTCTCTCAAGTCTTTCCCAAAGATGATGTATTTATGGTCATCCCATTAAAGTGTTTTAATGGGTTCTTAGTTGTATTTAAAATGTATTTAGAGAAAAAAATAAATGTTTTAATTAGTTTAATACAAGAATCTTTTCTTATTTAAGATTTTTAAGACCAACTAAGAAACTCATACGTGTCTGTTTCTTATTGGTCCGATTTTTTTGAGATTTTTTTTCTTTTCTTTTTTAAACACTCTCTTGCTCTCTCTTTCGCCGAAATCCCAAAATCTTATGACCGACACCGGAGAAGAAAACGTCAAACTCTTCGATTGGATATCCTCCAAGAAGAGTTCAATGAAGGTACGAGGAAGAAGAAGAATATTTTGCAAATGGCTCATATATTACGAAATCCATTGGTCATATTAGGAATGGCTAGACGAACCGTCGTAGAACAACAAGCTGAAACCTTAGCAGTTCTTTAGGCATGTCATTTGCAGCTTTTGTTAATCTAGTTCGATCAATTCACTAAAGAAAAATTCTTATAAGAAGATTTTTTGATCTAATTTTATAGTTTCGTTTCTTACATTTCTTAAAGCTTGAGCATTTTTACACGAATTTTTTTTTGTAGCTCTGGTTTTGATTAAACCAAATTAAAACCTCAATCATTGCTCTGTAATTTTCAACTTATGTTTTGGTTTTTTTTTATAGATTCTTGAGAGAAAGAGTACATCTTGTTCAGAATGTATATGTTGATGATATTCCTTGTGTACTGTTTGGTTTATATGAATCCTAATTCATGTTTTTTTTTTTTTTGAAAGAAAAGCGTACTTGTGTTTTGGAGAAACAATCAATCATAAGACTTTGTCAGCATTCCCGAAGTGCCTATTGATAAACAGTGACTGCACAAGACACCTAATTAAGAGATTTATGTATAAGACTCAAGAGGAGATTGTTGGAACTACTGTAAGTATTTCTCTTCAAATTATGTTGAATAAGAGTCAATTTGGTTTCTTCTGATTCTCTTATCAATGATTGATTAGGTAGGTGCAGGGATTCTTGCGATCCTAGCAGTGACACAAGAATCAGGTTTTATGGCTTCTGTAGTAGCCCGCATTCTCTGTTGGGCTTTCATGGTGATGATGAATGCTTCTTCTTATCTCTGTTTATGTTTCATGGAAGTAAATGGATTGATCTTTAGATATAATATATGTTGGTGGTTTCAAGTTGTGACAAGTTTGTTGGTTGCTGAAGTGAATGTTAAAACCATGTCTGAACTAGGCTCTCGAGGTGTATCTCAATGGCGAACTAGTTGGGTCTCTGTTGGTGTTCAAGTTGCTTCATGATCATCAACTCATCTTGTTTAAGAAGAATAATTCAGGTTTGTTGAAGAATATGTGATTATGATTTGTTTGTGATAAAAGAATATGTGGTTTGTTTGTGATTTTTGACTCTCAAAGATAGATTCTATTTTGATTTGTTGTTTGATTTATGAAGTTTGGTTTGTGATTTTTGGTTTAAGAACTTTACCAATGGAGCAACAATTTTGTTTTAAGATTTTTAAGTTTCTTAATCAAAAAATTAAATATAGAAACAGAATAAAATTAGTTAAGAAACTTTAGTGAGTTTCTCTATTGGAGATGGTCTTATATAGTATAAATTTTTAGCCAAAATCTATTATGTACCCGCAGATAAACCGTATTTCCACAAACTCATGCAAACCGTGCTAGGTATGTCATTGTGGGAATGTAAATCCCCCCGGATCGGACTCTCGTAATTTGACCCGGCTCAATAAGTAAATGGGCTTTCCCAGGCCCGCTTACGGGAGATGAGCCCGAAAGAGAGCTCGCGAAAAGATAGAGAGCTCGCAAAGAGGGAGAGCTCGCTTTGACTGAGAGCTCGCGAAGAGAGAGAGAGAGAGAGAGAGAGCTCGCGGAGAGGGAGAGCTCGCTAAGTGAGAGAGCTCGCGAAGACAGAGAGCTGACCCGAAGCGCGCATGAATAGTCAACGCTCCCATGCTGACCACCAAAAATCGCGTCTCATTTATGACGAAATTGACAGTTACACAAGAGAATTCAAAGGAGAATCTCTGCAATAAATGTCCATAAAGAGAGCTCATAAATGGGGATGACTATAAATAAAAGGAGAGGGCTCAAGGTTAAGAGGTTCCACAATTTATTTGTAAACTGGAGACACTTTGTAATAGAGAGAATTCATAAATAAATAAAAAAACAAAGATTTCTTGATTATTTTAGCATTTTTTTATATTTTCAGTGTGAGAGAATTTGCTCTCGTAGTCATCGTGAGTCAATGAAATAAATTTTACACACGTTTGACCCACATGACTTGTCTAGATCCGATTAGAGAATTCAACGACACGAGAGAAAAAAATCACAAAAAAAAAAACAACAGAATCGGTAAAAAAAGAAATGAGAGCTAAAAATAGGCTTAGATATATGGTGTTAAAGCCATAAATGGGGTGAGTAAGTTTCTTTCTTACCATTATTTATCCTTTTCTTTCTCTCGTACAAAATTTACAAGTTACAACCCCTTCTTTCTTTGACTCCAAGCTTCTTTTCTCTCTTGCATATTTCTCTTTCACAATCTCAAATACAAACGGGAGAAGAAGCACACGGAGGCAGAAGAGGAAGGGGCATATATATATATATGTTCTTGATTCCTCATTGTGCGATCTCTTTACCTCTTATCCATTTTTTATATGTAAATTATCTTTATCTTATTATAGCTTTTTTTATTGTGTTACAAACAGGTTTAATCAAACAGAGATGCTGAGGTTTTTCATCATTTTCTCCCTTCTCCTTCATTCGTGTGTTGCGGCTCTCAAACCACCCGTTGTTGTTCCTGCCAAGAAATGGCTCACCCTTAATGGTATTCTTTTACCTAACATGTTTTTATTTCTTAACAAAGTCATGTTGTTTAACAATTGATACCTGTCTTTTCTTTAAATATCATTAGGACAAGAACCAGCGGTTGTGGCTAGAGGTGGCTTCTCGGGTCTTTTTCCTGAATCAAGCGCCCCAGCAAACGACATGGCTATTAGTACGAGCTCTCCTGGTCTCACAATGATGTGCAACCTTCAAATGACAAATGACGGTGTGGGACTTTGTTTGTCTGATATCAGGCTTGACAACACAACCACCATTCCCACCCTCTTCCCCAAAGCCCAAAAGACCTACAAGGTCAATGGTGAGGACCTCAAGGGCTGGTTTGTCCTTGACTATTCTTCCGACACCATCTTTTCCAATGTCTCATGTATGTATTCTTTTCTTTTGCTTCATTAAATGCTTCCCAAAAGTACACATTTTCATGATTTGTTTATTATTGACTAGTGGTCCAAAACATCTTTTCTCGGCCAAGCATCTTTGACGGCCAAATGCCAGTTTCTGCTGTGGAAGACGTCCTCGGGACCAAGCCTCCCAAGTTCTGGTTGAGCGTTCAGGTTTTTCTTCTCTCTTTTTCCACTTATTTTTTGTTCAACCATGGAGAACATTGTTATCTAATGGTTGTGTATTCTTATTGATTTTATATTAAAAAAAAAAACAATAAAAATGTGCAGCACGACACTTTCTACATGGAACACAAGCTAAGCGCAACTGAGTACCTGAGAAGTTTGAGATTCCGCGGAATTAGCATCATCTCATCTCCAGAGATCGGTTTCTTGAAGACCATTGGAATGGATGCAGGCAGGGCCAAGACAAAGCTTATATTCGAGTTTAAAGAACCCGAAGCAATTGAGCCCACCACCAACAAGAAGTACAGCGACATTCAGAAGAACCTTGCAGCAATCAAGGCCTTTGCTTCAGGCGTGCTTGTCCCTAAAGACTACATTTGGCCCGTAGACTCGGCCAAGTATCTTAAGCCAGCCTCCACTTTTGTGGTTGATGCCCACAAAGCTGGTCTAGAGGTCTATGCTTCTGGCTTTGCCAATGACTTACGTACCAGCTTCAACTACAGCTTTGATCCCTCCGCTGAATATCTCAACTTTGTGGACAATGGCCAATTTTCTGTTGATGGTGTCATTACCGATTTTCCACCAACAGCATCACAAGCCATTAGTGAGATGACACCCTCTTCATATATATATACTCAAAAACTTGCTTAACCGACAAATCTAATGCCTCACATGTTTGTGTTCTTGCAGCTTGCCTCGCTAATCAGAAGGGAAATCTTCCAAAAATAGGGCATGCTCTCGTTGTAACTCACAATGGAGCAAGTGGGGATTATCCAGGCTGCACTGATCTGGCTTACCAGAAAGCAGTGGAAGATGGAGCAGATGTGATTGATTGTTCCGTCCAAATGTCTAAAGATGGAATAGCTTTCTGCCTTGATTCTGCAGACCTTACACCAAGCACCACTGCCATGACTACTTTCATGTCCCGAGCCACTAGTGTTCCTGAGATCCAACCCACCAACGGAATTTTCTCTTTTGATCTTACCTGGGCCGAGATCCAGTCTCTAAAGCGTATGAAACTGATTTGTTTTCTAAAAATTTATGAAATTATCTTATTCTCAGCTAAATCATAAAGATTGGTGTGTCTTTGTCTCCAGCTCAAATTCAAAACCCCTTCACTTCTATGGGCTTCCAGAGAAACCCTGCAAACAAAAACGCTGGAAAGTTCATGACTCTCGCTGACTTCCTCGAGTTCAGCAAAGCAAAGGCAGTCACTGGAGTTTTAATCAACATCCAGGCAAGCTTACTCTCACTTGCTCTATTACTTGAGGAAACTCTACTGACGCTTTGTTTGTTGACAGAACGCTGCTTATTTAGCATCAAAGAAAGGCCTAGGAGTTGTAGACATCGTTAAGTCCGCTCTTACCAATTCCAAACTCGACAAGCAATCAACACAAAAAGTTATGATTCAGTCAGATGATAGTTCAGTTCTAGGAAGTTTTGAAGCTGTCCCTCCGTACACTAGAGTCTTGAGCATTGACAAGGAAATCGGAGATGCTCCAAAACCAATTGTTGAAGAAATCAAGAAGCACGCAGATGCTGTCAATCTCAAGAGACCTTCCCTCGTCACTGTCTCCCAAAGCTTTGCCACAGGGAAAACTAACGTTGTGGAGGAAATGCACAAAGGGAACATCTCTGTTTACGTCTCGGTGCTAAGGAACGAGTACGTCTCCATAGCGTTTGACTTCTTCTCTGATCCAACAGTAGAGCTTGCCACTTTCATTGCAGGGAGTGAAGTTGATGGAGTCATCACGGAATTCCCTGCCACTGCTTCCAGATACTTAAGTGAGTTCAAACATCAATACACAAAATCAAGATTACGTTGACATTTATCAATACTGAACAAACATAAAGCTGATCGCTATTATTTGATGCAAATGTAGGGAGTCCATGTTCGGATTTGAACAAAGACCAACCCTATGCCATTTTACCTGCAGAGGCTGGCGCTCTACTCTCTGTAGCAGCCAAAGAAGCACAACCACCATCTAGTTCCCCAAATCCACCTCTTGATGCCAAAGACGTAAATGATCCGCCTCTGCCTCCGGTTGCAAACATGGCCTCCTCCAATGGAACTGGAGGAGCTCAGTCTCAGATCCCTCCTCCATCAGGCACAGTTTCCACCGGGGCTAACCTCGGCCTCTCGTTGCTAGCAATGCTGGTCTTGGGATTTCTATGTATTGCATAATAAAGATTGATCCACAATTTGTAATATATACCCCTCTCGTTGAAACACTTATGCCATATGTTTTTATCATACGTTACAACAATATACAGAAAATAGAAACATATACACAAACACACTGCCACACTGCAATTAAAGCTCTAAGGAAGCCTTCTTCGTTGTGCAGGAGAATTAATAATCTACCCATTATTTACCCTTTTGTTTAGGTTTCATGACTAACCTTTTCCACCATACTTTCATGTATCTCATGTTCTCTCTAGATTATAAAGGCTGCCAAAAACTAACATCAATAGTCAAATCACCATGGTTTTGAGTATTTAGAATCACCCGCTCTCATGGAAATTGTTAAACCAGTCCTTGGAAAGTCAATATTTCTGGACGAGGTCAAAGTAATTAGAGTTAGACGACATGAATTTTATATTTAAATAACGTTGAATAAATTATATGACTTGGCCCTTTAACCATACGACGAGATACTTAAACTTTTACTTCGTCTATAAAGTTAACATTTATTTGCACGTGATTAAGTAGCCGAGGTGTATTTAGAATTGATGTAGTTTTGGTAATCGAGGTTGTTGTTGACGAGATACTCAACTGACCAAGTTCATTTTTACCCCGTCGATATAATTACCTTTTCTTATGTCGTCGATGAATAACTTATATCTCTCTAACTTTCTCCCTCTACTCCTTAGTTTTTCCAACCACCCTCATTAATGGACTTCTTTCCCTATTTATACTAGTTCGCCTCAGTCCTTGGTGCGGTGAACAGTGACCTTGCCAGGTGTCCCTGTCTAGTCGAACGGGGCATGCAACTAATGGGCTCGCCATGTGTTTGGGCTCAATTCTGGTTTGACTTTCAGGGCTGCTAAGC
>OVBE01009335.1:0-16152 GCA_900406425.1 Iberis pinnata | reverse complement strand
GACCGTTGAGTAAGAGGAGAGAGAAGTTACTTTTACCATTTTTAAAAAAAAATTAAAATTAAAGTCGGTGAGTTGGCGCATGGGTTGCATTTCGTCGAGGGTATTTCCGTCTATTCGTTAAACACATTATGCTATGGTCCGAAAAAAAAGGACATTGTGGTATCAGCGCTAAATACAGTTGCTCTTTATGGCACTGAGAGTAATATTCTCTTTTCTTATTAACTTAACTTAAAGATAATTTCTTTCTTCAGCGAGCCATAACAAGAATGGGCCGAAATTTGTAAACTATTAGTTGAAAATGTATGTTACTTCACAGAAGATGGTCAAAATGACTGATATATGATATTATCTTTGTATTATAAATCTACTTTTTATTTGCATTGTAGGCCGAGTATGATACTAATACCTTGGAATTTTCACTCCCATTGCACCGTTCAAAGAGAAGACTTCTTTCAACATCACAACTTATGCAACATATTTTTGATCCTCCACCTTGGTTCATTTTATTTTCGGTTGTATTGTTAAGCTACAATACTATGTTATTTTTTGTTGTTAGAGCAATTCTTGGTAATAGTTGTAGCCTTACCCATAAAAGAGAAAAATGTGGTTCCTTCATCATCACATGAGATTGAGAAGTAAATGTTATATTATTGATAGATTCGTCTTTCCCTCTACTTATACAAACTTCATCCACAATATTTAATTTTTTTCTCTTGAATATCATGATAGGACACCGGAAAAGATTGAGACTTTTGAGAGTAGGATTGTGCAACATTCGGAAGTTGCTGAGAGAAATCAAAGCTCTGTCAGGTATGGAACTAATTAAGCAGTTGCAACTATCATAGGATTTAACTTTAATGTTATAAGACTCCTCAATGATAAATCATTATAATCGTTGACCTTTTCGATTCTTTTGGCATAAGATGTGAAATTGAATATTTGTAAATATTCTCTGTTATCAATCAATTTGTGAGGTTTCACAGTAAGGGCCTAGTTGATAACAACTCTAGAAACCTTTCACAATCTTCTCTAGCTAAAACCACCACCGCAAAGATACATTGCAGCAAGGCTTGCGCCTCAAAACCTACCAGTTTGAATACACTGCCTTTCTCTTTGAATCTTCTTTTGGAAATATATTTAGCTATATATGTAACCAATATGATAGAAGAGAAGAAACTATAGTCTTTAATCTTCTATCTCTTTTGCTATTATTCTTTGCCTCTGGGGACTGCAAAAAATATAAAAAAAAACCTCGAATAATACACAGTTTAGCATAACTCCGGCTACTGTTCTTTTCCAATGGAAGTATACATTTGTTCTATTATGGTTTTGTTTGGTTTAAAAGAAAAACAAGAATTATGGGATAGTAGGTCTCTGCAAGAATAACGTAATGATCCTTAAATTTGCAGATATGTCTGTTTTTGTTGTTAGTTTTAAGTTATTTACTTAGTTTTGGAAGTTAAAATCTCATTAATACATGGTCAATGATATTGCCCTATATATATGTGTGTGTTTATTTTCAGAATCGCTATTTTCTCTTTTCTTTTGCTTTTACTTAAATTTCAGGTTTAAAGCTTTTACAAGCTTGTTGAAATTGAAGCCTGGAATGATACATCATTTTCAGGAGAGGTATATCTTTTGCTTATAATCTGGCTACACTCATATGAGGAACGTTGCTATATATAATATACAATGACAAAGTGTATCGTAATACCCCCTAAAGTTGGAGAGTGAAGATCTCGAACACCCAACTTGAGAAGGAACCATGATAAATATGCTTTTCCAAGAGCCTTGGTAATTATGTTTGCAAGTTGGTGTTAAGAGGAAACATGTAACAGTTGAAAGGTGCCATTGATGATTTCATCAGGAAAAAAATGGCAATCGTCTTCGACATGCTTCATTATCTCATGAATAATCGGGTTGGCACTGAGATGGATAGTTGAAAGACTGTTAAAGTATAAGTGAATTGGTGAAGTAGAGGGTATACCAAACGAAGACAACATATTGCGAAACTAAAGGAGCTCTTGAACAGTGTCAGACATAGCATGATATTCGGCTTTTGCGAAAGAACTTAAGACCGTGTTCTGCTTCTGCGTTTTCAAAGAGATGGAAAATCCACCAAGTTGATTAAACCATGTTGTTAGTGATAGACGGGTGAGCGGAAAACTAGCCCAGTCTGCATCACACCATGCCGTTAAATCAAGTGGTTGTCCCGGTTTGAAAATAGTGCCTTGGCCAGGATGTCATTTTAAATATCGCACAACCCTTATCTCTACTGCACAATGTTCCTGTCTCAGTTCTTTCATAAATTTAGAAAGTACATGGATGAAATAAGTTAATTCAGGTCGTGTTACTGCGAGATATATCAACCTTCCTATCAATCTTCGATGAAGAGATGGATTAGGCAACAACAGACCAAAAGCTAAAGCTAGTTTATGATTATGGTCCATGGAAAAGGAGACTGGTTTTGAACCAAGCAACCCCATCTCATATATAATATACATAATGTGTTTTCGTTGACAAAGATATAGGCTCGTAGCGTTACGAGCAACTTCAAGGCCGATGAAGTATTTAAGAATACCGAGGTCCTTCATCTTGAAACATGTATTAAGATATATTTTAAAATTTGCGATTAAAGAAGATGAATTACATGAGATGATGAAGTCATCTACGTAGACAAAAGCTTGTAGTTGATCATCATCTTTTGTGTAGGGTGAATAGCGAATAATCTGTAATGCTTAAGATTATTGTATATTGATATTATGATTACATGGAATATATAGTAGCCTAATCTATACAATCATTAGGTATTAAACAAAGACTATAATATCCTTTACATATATAGATAACACGCCCCCTCAAGACGGAGGGAGTTGACGAACTCTGATCTTGGAAGATAAATCCTGAAATCGTTGGCGTGGTAATGGCTTAGTGAGAGTATCCGCAAGTTGATCATGTGTAGAGACATGAGCAACACGCTATATTCCAGCCGTGATGTGATCTCGAACGAAGTGATAGTCAACCGCGAGGTGCTTCATGCGGGAGTGGAAGACTGGATTAGCACATAAGTAGGTAGCACCAATATTATCGCAATACAGAACAGGAGCAGTAGAAAGATGAACCCCGAGTTCCGTTAGTAACGATAAAATCCAGCGTACCTCTGCAGCGGTGTTGGCAATAGATCAATATTCGGCCTCGGTAGAAGATCTTGCCACACCTCGTTGTTTCTTAGAAGACCATGCAATAGGTGTGGTGCCCAAATAGACAACAAAAGCGTTAGTAGAGACAAAATCATCCGTATCGCCTGCCCAATCAGCGTCGGAGTAGGCGTGAAGGCCAAGAGGAGAACTGGTGGATAAAAATATACCATGAGAAAGCGTACCAGCAAGATATCGCAGAACACGCTTGGCGGCTTGCCAATGAAGATCTGTTGGTCGATGCATAAACTGAGAAAGGCGATTAACACTGTAAGCAATATCAGGTCTTGTGAATGAAAGAGACTGCAAACTACCTACGAGGACCCGAAACTCAGTGGGATCAGACAAGGCTGTCCCAGAGAATAATGAAAGCTTCGGTGAGGACGCCATAGGTGTATGGACAGGTTTGGCGTCAGTCATCTACATCTTACTGAGAAGATCTAAAACATATCTACGTTGCATTAGATGGGTCCCAGCCGATGTCCGAGTAACTTCGAGACCGAGAAAATAGGACAAGTCCGAGGGTTCCTTGAGAGAGAAGCGCTTAGCAAGTGAAGCAATAACAGTGGCAATCAAAGATTTACTACTGCCAGTAATAATAATATCGTCAACGTACACTAAAACGTAGATAACATTACCATTGTGGCGATAGATGAAAACAGAGGTGTCCGCAACCGAGTTGACAAAATTCAGAGAACATAAATAGCCTCTTAGCTCCTGGTACCAAGCCCGGGGCGCTTGTTTGAGACCATATAAGGCTTTATTGAGACGACAGACATGATGTGGACGATCTTGATCAACAAATCCAGGAGGTTGAGAGACGTAAACTTCATCAGTGAGAGTTCCTTGCAGGAACGCATTATTCACATCCAATTGTTGAATGGGCCAATGATTTGTGACAGCAAGATGGAGAACAATCCGAATTGTGACAGACTTCACAACCGGATTAAAAGTTTCTGAATAATCAAGTCCATACCGTTGATTAAAACCACGCGCAACCAACCGAGCTTTATACCTGTTGAGAACACCATTAGGTAAGTATTTAAGAGCAAAAATCCATTTGGTCCAAATCACATTCTGATTAGGTGCGGGAGGCACTAAATCAAATGTATGATTCTTAATTTGAGCATTATATTCATCACTCATGGCTCATCTCCACTGTGGATCTTTCATGGCTTGATTGACGGTTGTAGGGATATAAGGAGAAAGGTCTGGTTTTGCGGCAAGAAGAGAGAGTTTCTTAGATGGTTTAGAAATATTTTTTTTGGCGCGAGTACGCATAGGGTGAAGGTTTCGAGGTGGAGACGATGAACGAGTATTTGGGGAAGAAGAGATAAGCGGTGAGGGGTTAGGTGTCGGTGAAGAAGAAACCGAGGGTTCGATTAAGGTGGGGATGGAATTGGGCTCGAGTGGGCCTGGGTTAAGATGTTGGTATTAGGTTGGAGTGGAGAAAAAAAGGGGCTCGGTTAGGTTTGGGTCGAAGGAGAGGGGTTACAATATGTTAATGGGCTCGTTGAATTAACAACCTGGTCCATCATATTTAACATACTTGAGACTTGTAAGTCAGGGGAGTTTTGTCGGTGAGAATCTTCAGACACGGGGTTGTCGAGAGATGATCTAGCGAGTGGCCGGGAAGAATTAACCGGAATCCGAGTGGTGAAAGAAGGAGAGGGAGAAGCGAGATCATCAATTGAAGAGGAAGAAGACGTAGAAGAGACAGTGGCAAAAGGAAACTCAGTTTCTACAAAGTGAACATGCCGAAAGATAAAAATGCGACCAGAGGAGATATGAAGATAGATATAGGCACTTTGGGTCTGAGAATAGCCAAGAAAAGCGCAAGGTTGCGACCGAGATTCGAGTTTATGAGAAGCATAAGGCCGAAGCCACGAGAAACAAAGAGAGCCGAAAATTCGGAGCTTAAGATAATTGGGAGGAGTATTGAAGAGTTGGTAAAGGGAGATAGATGGTGTAAGACTATTGTAGGCATCCGATTAATAAGGTATGTGGCTGTAGCAAATGCATAGCTCCAGTAAGAATTAGGCATAGAAGCTTGATGAAGTAATGTGAGTCCCGTTTCCACGATATGTCGGTGCTTACGTTCGGATATACCATTGTGCTCCGGCGTATGTGGTGGAGATGTTAAATGAGAGATGCCATGGTCAGTGAGAAATGATCTCAAGGCAATAAATTCGCCTCCATTATCGGAGTAGAGAGTTCGGATTTTGGTGTTAAACCGATTTTCAACAAGAGTTTTGAAAGCAGTAAAAGTGGATTTAACGTGAGTTTTTGAGTAAGCGGGTAGAACCACGTGTATCGGGTATAGTGATCAATAAGAATGAGATAATATTTATAATTATCTACTGAATAAAGAGGAGAAGTCCAGACATCACTATAGATATATTCAAGAGGAGAAGTAGAGATAATTGTGTTTTTGTGAAATGGCTGTTTGTGGCTCTTGTTAACAAGACAATGAGAACATGGTTTTTGAGTTTATAGGGAAGTGGAAAGCGGTAAATTAAACAAAGAAACAATAGAGTTCAAAACAGGAGGTGCAGGATGTCCCAAACGGGAATGCCAAAAAGAGACAGAAGTTTTAGAGGTAGGAGAAGCATGAAACGTAAAGGGGGTGGAATGAGGAACCGACCACTCATATAGATCGTCTTTAGTTCGGCCTTGGAGCAAGCGGACCCCCGTGTTGAGATCCTTCACCTGAAAATGGGCAGGAAAGAATTCAACAGACACATTATTTCGATTGCACAAGCGATAGACATAAATGAGATTCTTTTGGAGGTGAGGTACACATAAGACCTCGTTAAGAGTAAGAGGAGTAAAAGAAGTGGGTAGAGAAACAGAACCAGTATGAGAGATAGCCATGTCAGATACATCAGCGATTGAGACAGACTCGCCACCAAGATATGGTTGATGCAAAGAGAGGTTGTGAAGATCGGTGGTAAGGTGATGTGTTGCACCACTATCCAGAATCCATTGCTGGGCATTTGTCGGGGCAGAGACAGCCATATTAGCCCGTGGTTACCAAGGCTGGGAAGGAGATTGTTGGGGTGAATAGGTATTAGAACCAGAGGCAGAAGAAACAAGTTGAGAACATCGCCTAGCACTATGTCCAAACACACCACAAATCTGACATTTGCCTTGATAACCTCTTGGTGCACTAGTGTCTTGACGAGAGGAGGACATGGAATGTGTCCAATGAGAACCATTTGGCCGAGAGCCACGATGAGCAGTGGGCCGAGGATGATGCTGAGATGAGCCACGATAGGTAACATTATTGGCAGTAATTGGATGAGGAAGAATAGCACTATTAAGTGCCTGAAGTTTGAGTTCATAGTTAATGAGTTTTTCATGAACTTCAGTCAGGGAAGGTGATTGTTCTCGACCTTCTAATTGATCGATGACTGTTTTGTAGTCATCGGGAAGACCCTCAAGAATAAAGTCAAGCTGATCTTCATGTTCCAAGGGCTTACCTAGAAAAGCAAGCTGATCAAATCTCTGTTTGAGACCTTGAAAATACTCATCAACAGACTTAGTGCCCTTCGTCCATTGTTTGAGATGTTGGCGAATCTGACGGACATGACCACGAGTAGGTTTGGCATAGGTAGAGGAGAGAGTGGACCATATATCAGCGGCAGTTTCAATGGTGGAAAAAACTGTTTGAACAGGACCAGAGATAGCACCAAGTAAGGCACTGTAAATGAGCCGATCTTGTCGGTTACAGAAGCTGTGCTCAGCATTGGCTGTTTCAACACCTTCAATTGTCTTGGTTGGAGGTGGAGCAGGAGTAGTACCATCAAGATAACCGGCCAGGTTGTAGCCATCAAGTAGCGCATGAACCTGTCGACGCCACATGATGAAATTGAGAGATGTGAGCTTAGTAACGTTACTCATATTAACGTTGAGAAGAGTGGTATTGTCCGAGACAACAATGGTGTCGGTAACAGAGGGAGAAGATGTGTTCGACATTGACAGAGAGAAGAGAAAAATTAAGAGCGGCTAGAGAAAAGAGAATTTTAAAAATTAGGTATCCTAATTAGGCTCTGATACCATGTAATGCTTAAGATTATTGTATATTGATATTATGATTACAGGGAATATATAGTAGCCTAATCTATACAATCATTAGGTATTAAACAAAGACTATAGTATCCTTTACATATATAGATAACATAATCTGGCTGAGATTGGGCGAATCCATAGGCTTGTAAAGTTGTTAATAACTTAGAAAACCAGCACCTTGGAGCTTGACGTAATCCGTATATAGAATTTCATAGCTTACACACTTTGTTTTATCATTTGTATGAAAACCCAAGGGTAAACGCATATAGAACTCTTCTTGTAGATTCTCATGTAAGAATGCATTATGAATATTCATTTGGTGAATTTCCCAATTGCGGGAGACTGTAATTTGTAGAAAACACCGAATGATAGTCATTTTTGCAACCGGAGCAAACGTTTCATTGAAATCTTCACCTTCGGTTTGGTGATCGTCGAATAAAACAAGAAGGGTTTTGTATCGTTTAATAGCGCCATGGGATTTATATTTAATACAATAAACCCATTTACATCCAAAAACTTTATTCCCAACTGATAGAGATTCAATCGTATAAGTATCATTGTCTTCTAAAGCCAAAATTTCATTTTTCATAGCTTATTGAAAATTAGAATCATTAACTACATATGAATAATGTTTTGGCATGTCAGCTGAAGTGATTGCGCCAATGAACTAGCAATGCGAGTCTGAGAACCTAGAGTAAGAGATAAAATCACTTAAAGGATAAAATGAGCTTTCATGGGTGGTGTTAGCCACAAAATATTTAACAGAAAGGGAATGAGTTTTTAGTTTTTGTCCACGACCGAGAGGTTCAGTCTGGTAATTAGATGTTAGATCATGGACCACTGGCACTGCAGAGGATGACGCATAAGCAAGTGGTGATGCAGGTTGCTGTAATGATTCATCCGGTGGTGCATGTTGTGATAATGAACTAGAAGCAACAGTTGTTGCATGCTGCTATAAGACAGGAGACTCTGGTACATGAGTATGTACGTTAGTAGGCTCATGCTGATGTGGTGATGGTGGATCAATAACTTCCACTAGTTGAGTAACATGCTCAGTGGGAAGAAGCGGAGCTTGGCGTGTTTGTGGAAGTAACTCATCATCTAAAAGAACCGAAGCGGAGATGTTGGAATCATAGTGGGTCTTAGGTATTGTAGAAATGTGGTAGGGAAATTCATGTTTAAGAAATTTAACATCAAGAGAGACAAACACATCACCAGAATCAATGTCATAAAGCCTCCACCCCTTTTTCCATATGGATAACAAATGAACACACATTTCCTGTTGCGTGAGACGTATTTGTCTCCAATATATCATTGACTCTTACCAAAATAGTGATAGCCTATTATGCAAAGATGATGTAGTGGTGGAGGGCATGAGTATAACATTTCAAATGGCTTTTTGCCATTAAGAACCGCAGTCGGAGTCTTATTTATCAAGTAACCAGCAACTAGAATGCAATCAACCCAAAATTCAATCGGTAGATTCACATCAAAACAAAGAGCATGAGCTACATTTACAATGTGACAGTGATTACTTTCAATGCGTTCATTTTGTTGAGGTGTCCCCACATAAGAAGTTTCATGATAAACTCCATTATCACAAAATATTCCGTAAGACAAACAAATTCGGTGCTATTATCACTTCTAAGTGTCTTTATTTTTGTATCAATTTCTTGTCAATAAAAAGATACATCCAAAGTGTTCTTGTATAATCATCTAGACTAGTGAGGAAGTATCTACTCCACATATTGTGGGTGTTCGATAGGTACCCCATAAGTCATGACGAACAAGATAAAAAGACTTAGAAGTCTTATTTAAACTGTTGGGGAAAAAAATTCTTGTTTTTTAGCGGAAATAGAAACTCCTCACGCTTTATTCTCAAAATCATCATAAGAATAAAAATTCATATATATCGAAATAATATAAAAATTTTGGTGACGGATGACCCATTCAGTGATGCCATACAATCTGAGAAACTCGATCCTTGCACCCAGTCATCGTTGAAGCAATCTCCCCACACCAAAGGAAATAGAGGCCATTAATTTACTCACCCGCTCCAATCATTCTCTTCGTAATGCGGTCCTATATAGTACAAACCAAGTCGTTAATTTAGAAAATACATGAGCTGTCGGACATTAATTTCAAAAGAAAAATGAGATGACAATGGAGTCTTTCAACTAGAAGAACATTATGTAAAAATATTCAAGATCCCAACTTAACCAAACCTATTTTAATATATGTAGTAAATCTCCCATCCGGTAATTTAATAGAGATCAGAGAAGTAATGCGAATCTCATAAAGAAACTCCACGGAGCCAGACATTTGATTTGTAGCTCCCGAATCGATAATCCAAGATTCATAGAAGAATGTACATGATAACTGGTTGGGATAAAGTTGTTTGCGTTCGTCCAACATCGTTACCAAAGTCCACCATTGAGTTTCATTCAAACCACTTAAACCAGATTTGGTGCTGGTAGTGTCAGCATGAGTAGAGGAGTTAGGCTCAACCATGTGCAAGACATTATATTGAGCAAAGCCCATGTTCTGTGGTTTGGTATGAGTTGTGGAGGAACCACGAGACTTAGTTCCTTTGTTTCTTGTACATTCTTTACACCATGGTGAATACCCTATATGCCAAAAAATAATGATCAGTCATACGGCCTTAACGACCATAAGTTGTTCACACCACATATTTATTGTGGGAGTCAACAATTTTTTTAGGTTTGGAATGAGCTTGAACCGCAAAACTGACACCTTCAATAGGGGCCTGGTATGTGTTTGTAGAAAAATGAGAGTCTTCCTCCTGGTTTAGAGCGTTGTAGACATCATCAAAAGTAGGAAAAGGAACACATGACAGTAGAGCAGAGTGAAGAGGATGATAACTATCATCAATTCCCCTTAGGAGTTCATGAACACAATCCTCATCTCTCTCTCTTATTCAACAGAGTGATTGAGATTACAGTACAAGAACCACAAGTACATTGTATTGGTTGCATATACTCCATTAATGTTGTCCATAATCTTTTTAATGCACCAAAATAAGCTTCAATTGGTTGACCATTCTGACGAGAATTTGCAATTTCAGTCTTGATCCTCTGTATTTTGGATCCATTTATATTTGAGAACCTCTTCTGAATGTGTTCCCAAAGCTCACTTGCTACATCCCGATGGAAAATATTAGAACGCACAATTAATTCAATGGTGAGCTTGATCCAAGAAACAACCAAAGCATTATTTGTCCATCAATCTGCAAGATCACCAAAATCAATAGATATGTTTGTAATTGTACCATCCACAAATCCAAATTTCTTCCGAACCTTGAGAGCAAGATGAAGACTAGATGCCCATTCGTCATAGTTTGGTCCACATAACAAAGGTTGAGAGATGATACTCCCTGGATTATCACTAGAACTCAAGTCATAAGGTGAAATGGTACGCCGTTGAACAACAATCACCTCAACCCGCAGAGGTACAGTAGTATTGTGGTATGCGTTATCACTCATGATGCATAAACAAGCATAGAAGATGAAGCAGAAACAATAATGGCTTCAAAAGAAAAAATTGTTGCAATTGAGAAGCAAAACTCCAGGAATTGCTCTAATACTATGAAAAAAAACATAAGATAAGAATAGTTTTTTAAAATATTTCTAAGGTCAATGACCAACAATATATACAAACATGGTTTCCTAATCTGGCTACGCTTATATGAAGAATGTTGTTATATACAATATACAATGAGATATAAGTGTATGGTAATATTTAACATCAAGATTTGAATAAAAGGTGCATGTGTTTGCATAATACATGCTTGTGTGTTGTTTATATGCAGTAAAAATGCTTTGGAATCTTTCAATTGTAGACAAAAAGAAGATAGTCAAATTTAATATGTAATTTACTATAATAGAATAATATTTAAGCTTTTGATGGAGATTTTGTCTGATTCTTCCAAACTTTTGGGAAAGTATTGTCTGAAAGTTGAAGTGACACGTGAGCTCAGAACTATAAAAACGGTCTTGAATGTCGGTTTCTGATAGTGACTTGAGTTTGTTGAGTACATCGACTACAAGAAGTTCAGATTTTTGGTGACCAATGATCAAAAGTCAGAAGATGACATAGAGACGTTGTAATTGACAAACTTTAGTACATGTACTTATGTGTATATGCATTGATTACATTACATCATCAATCATTGCACTTGGCAAACTCAAATTATTTCCACATTACACTCATTTGTCGATTAAATTTTGGTTCCAAAAGAGATTTTTGGTTAGACATTTTCTTTCCAATTGGGTATGAGTTGATTAGCTTAAATAAATTGTGGCCGACTTGAAATATTACATCGGGACCAATTGGTAAAAGATGCGACTATAAGCTTTTGTTTGTAGAAATTTTAAATGTAAGAATTGTGACTTTTATTTTAGATGAGAATCAAAATTTGACTGGTAATCAAAACTGTAGAAACTTCGACTGTAATTTTTTATACTAAAATTCTATTTTTTGTCAAATTTTTGATATAGATATAAAATCTTTATTTTTTTGTCAACTATTGTCTTATAGATCATTATAGAACACATGGTGGGATACATGGTGAAATACAAGGTAGGATACTAAAACAAGTCAAAAGCCGGCGGAACTTAACAGATTCCCCGGAGCCAAGACATTAAAACAAACTCCACGCATAAACTAAGACAAAAACATCAGGACTGAGAATAACTATAAGCCAAAACAACCGAAACCACCAAAGATAGATACCTAAACTCCAGCAAATCTTTAGATTTCCAGCGGACCAGGATTATACCGCATACCTTGACCGCAATTTCTCCTATAGTGAATACGGCTACCTCCCAATAAAACACATGGAGACAATTATTCTGATCAAGAAGACCCATAAGAGCAGGAACTTCATAAATGATCAGGAAACGGCGAAAACGAGCTCAATCATGAACCGTAGACACCTTGAAGAAGTCTCACTGTCAGAGAGCCTCGATCAGACCCACACTGTAGAAACAAGGAGCAAACCACCTCAAACCGGCAAACCGCACGCTAATGCAACGACTTATGATCGAACCCGTAGAGGTAACAAGAAATCTAGAGATTTAGCCAGAGCAAAAGCACAAACACCAAAGGCACCACGGAGACCCAACCAAAGCTTTAACACAGTACCAGATGTAGCCGAAGTTTACAGGAGACGAGAAGGAAGAAACAAAACAACAACCCAAAGGGAACAAAAGAGAGCTTTACCGGACCAACCAACTAACCCCACCGGAGCCTGCCACTGCGAGGCGACGGACCACCAAAAGGAGAGCCACTGACGCCGGAAACCAGACCAGGGGCACCCATACAAGCTCCAAGCCCCGAACTGAACCAGTATGACCACCCAGAAACAGAGAAGGAGCCAGGGTAGAACCGACCTCACCAACACACGCCAGAGTCGCCTAGGAGGCTGATGAAGACGCGCAAGAGACATATCGATGGAGAAGGGACGAAAACCAACGACGACGAGCCGTTTGCAGCTGCTCCGTCGACCTAAAGGCCCGGCGGCGTGAACCCCGAATCGTCAACCCTCAACACCGCCTATCTGCGACTTCGCCGGAGAAAGACTCCGAGAAACACCTTGGGTAAGCCGAGATCGAAGCACAACCTGAAAAACAGAGAAAGTAGTAAGACGGCGGGACCGGATCCGACGGCGTGGACCCGTCAACCGCTGGTCCAAAGCTAGATTGAGAAAACAAGAGCGGCAACGACTTGATTTGAGAGAAAACCCTAGGTTTTTTTTTTTTTGTTAGCTAACTTAGATATAAAATGTTTTATTTTAGAGGAATTCCTTGAAATACCATTAAAAGAAATTTAAATTAAAAAAATACCACACACTTCCAAAAATTCCAAAAGATCACACACTCCTAAATATTCCAAAAATACCACAAACATAAAAAATGAACTTTATGATTTATAATTTAAAATGTTGGGTTAGGGTTTACTAAATATAGTTTAAGATTTAGTTTTGAAGGGGGTATATTTGATTTTGGGATTTTATAGGTTTAAATTTGAATTTTTAAAGTTATTTCAAAATTTGTGGTATTTTTGGAACAAAAACATTTTTGTGGTATTTTTGGAAAAATGTGGTATTTTTGGAACTTTTAAAAATGTGTGATAATTTTTGAATAAACCAAGTTTTTGTGCTATTTTTGAGAATGCCCTTTTTAGAATGTATTTATTATTCTTATCTTTATAAATGAATTGCCTATTTGAAAATTTTCAGTTAACAATATATACTTATACGATAAATATAATAAAAAAATAATTATTTAAAACCCATATAAAATGGATTTTAAAAGAATGAGAATAGTAAGATGATAGTAACTTTTTATTCTATCTAATATAAAAATTTATAAATGAGATTATAAAATGGTGGGAAAAAAAGAGACAAAAGTATTTTTAGAGAAATTCCTTGAAATAACATCAAAAGAAATTTAAATTTCAAAAATATCACACATTCCTAAGCTTTTCAAAAATACCACCTACTCCAAAATGTTATTAAAATACCACAAACCTAAAAATTGAATTTTAAGGGTAGAATTTAAAATTTTGGGTTTGAGTTAAGTAAATATAGTTTAGAGTTTAGTATTGAAGGGGATAGGGTTTGATTTTGGGATTTTAAGATCTAAATTATAAATTTTAAAGTTATTTTAAGTTTGTGGTATTTTTGGAACAAATATATTTTTGTAGTATCTTTGAAAAAATTTTGGTATTTTAAGAATTTTTAGGAATGTGTGGTATTCTTTAAATATACTTAATTTTTGTGCTATTTTTGAAAATCCCTTTTTAATACCTTATTTTTTTATAGAAGATTTTTAAAATTACAAAGAAAAAAGCAGCTATTGAAAAATGGACTCTCGAGACTTTAAAAATGAAAAACATTCTAAGACCAATTAAAAATGAAAAATAAAGCAGCTATTTTTGTGCTTTGTTTTTCAATTTTTGCTTCATCATTTATTGTTTCATTTTTTTAAAATCAACTTTTTAAATTATAAATTTGTCTTTTTTAACTTATTAAACAAATTATATACTATACTATTACCTGCATATACGCTATTTTCTTTATCACTTTTATTTAAATGTTGAAACATAATAAGAATATATATTTAACAGAATATATAATGATATATTAAATATAAAATTAAAATTATATGACTATTATAACAATTAAATGTTTACAAATTAAACATAATATTGACTTATAATTACTAGTAAAATAAAAATAGAATACAAAAATGTTACGTTGTTTTTATATTCCTATGATTATGTTTTATTTATATTTAATAAATTATTTTATTGAACTAGTGTTAAAATAAATTGTTTGGATAAAATTAGTAAACTTAAAAAACCAAAAAGTGTTATTAACAATTAATTGTAAATTATAATTTGAATAAATTTTGGAATATGTTAGTCATAGTGAAAAAATAAAACAAACCATTGGAAAAATATGAGAAAATTACTTAAGATACCATAAACTTCCCATGTAATTACCGCATATACCATAATGTCCAAAAGTTTTGGACCATGCCATATTGAGCATTAGAGAATGACAGAAATGCCCTCTCATAACCACTCGAATTCCCTTTTATTTTTTTATAAAGTGACACTGTAACTGCTGTCAAATGTACCACACTTCCCAAGTTTTTACATCTCTCCGTTCCATTACATTTCCCCAACTCATCTCTTCCATCTCTTCTCTTTCATATATTCTTCCTTGTTCTTATTTTCACTTCACCATTTTTTACCTTTACTCTTTTTCTTATGTAATTTTTTGCCATTTACCACAAAATGTCTGCTTCAACGAATGTTAGGAAATCTCAGAGAAAACGCAACAGAGACTCGCATGCATCGGGGAAAAAAATCAATTTGCGGTCCACGAAAAAGGACTAGACGATTTCGTCTTCGACCCCAGAACTCCCACAAAGGCTTTATGTTACAGATCTATCCTCCAGGCGGTCGTATAAATTCCTACTCAAAGCCGGAATATCTTCTAGATTTGGTAGAAGCCCTAAAAGGTACACACGACCTTGACTATCTTAAAGCTTCATGCTTCGAACCTTTATTTGAGATTGAAGTACAAAAGTAGAGTCTCTCGGGCAAACTTGTCCACCATATGCTGTGCAGATCTCTTATTACGGTTAAGAGACACGAGATGTGGTTCGTCTTTGGTAGACAAACTTTTAGATTCTCACTTCGGGAATTTGAGATCGTAACTGGTCTATCGTGTGGAGAGTATCCGGACCCTCATGAAATCAGTAGGATGCAAAACCCGGTTGACCCTAGGGAACCCTATTAGAATGTGTTGTTTCGAGGAGATGAAGAGGACATCACCATTAAAGAGATAGTGGACATGCTCAACTCTGACAGTCCTGTACCCCAAAGGCATCGTATGGCATCTTGGCATCGGAGAAGGTTAGCGTTACTTTTCATTGTTGAAGGAGTTCTCATCTGTAGCAAATAGCATGTGAAGGCTTCGTCTCCTATTGTTGAGATGCTAAAGGAATTGAAGGCATTTGAGTCTTATCCTTGGGGTCGGAAGTCATTCTGATTGACTATAAGGATGGTTAAGTTGGGCGAGAGGTGCAAAAATGTTAAACTACTACTAGAGAAGTTCAATCAGTCTCACACTGCCACACATGGTTTCACTCTTGCCTTCCAATTATTCTTATTTAAGGAAATACCTGCATTGGAAAGGTTCCTACCTGATCCGAAAGACCATAACACATTTACAAAGAAATTTTGACAGCACTAAAATTATTCCACAACTCCAAAATTTTGGAGGTTGAGAGAATGGTGATATACTTGTATTTTCACTCGTTTTTAGCTTTGTTTTGCATCCATTTTAGAT
>OVBE01009334.1:0-16152 GCA_900406425.1 Iberis pinnata | reverse complement strand
TCTAATAGAAATTGTATTTGATAAATTTCTGTTCATTCGTCGAGTGTTATATCTGTGCCTTAGACATTTCAACTACTTTCACTCTCTCTAGGATACTCTCAAGCATACCTACTTCAAGAGGAAGACCAACTAGCTTAGTGACCTTCAATATACACGCTTTGCAGGTGCTAATTATGATGATGATGAATCTTCTCTTGTTTTTTTCTTTGAGTTGGTGGTTTTGATCTACATTTTGTTTGGATTGTAGGAAAGATTCTACTTCGGTGATACTATACTTTCTTTCTTTGAAAGTGGTACACTATTTCTCAAGAACATACTCCAAACTCTACCTGATTCTGATAATATGAGAGCTCAACTTCACATTTGATCCATGGCCAATAGTCTCTAAAAGTGCAAAAGATTTGGTAATGCAAATGCTTGCGAGGGACCCCAGCGAAGACGAACCGCTCATCACTACTATGTAAGTGTACACATCCCTCTTCCGGTACTATGTAAGTGCACATTAAGTCTACATTAATCGAGGATGGCTTTGTGTCCACCTCATCTTCGTAAAAAGCTCTTACATTTTTCCACATTAAACTATTTGCTATGAAGTTACAGAGCCCGTGAAAATCCTCGATATTTTTTTTTTAATATCAATTTCAGATGTCTTCTAATGTTTAAGTTTTATCGATGTTTCTAAATAAACTGACATGTTCTTGCTCTGTGCAGCAAGTATTCTCGATGGCAAAATGGAAGAATTAAAAACATGTTTTGGTAAAGATAATGGATTCGTTACTAAACGAATGAATAAGATCAAAGGGTGGTTATTATCGCATTCACAGTACCTCAACTTCTTCACATTTCTGATTCTTGCTTCAGTAAGTTGTAGATGTCTTTTTTAGTCTCTTTAGAAAACTTATGATTCACTTCTTACAATTGATTTCTTCCTTACATTCCGGTTCCTAAATTGTTATTTGATCTTGGGGGAATCATGTGTGGAAAATTCGAGAAACCATTTTGGGAGTTTTTCCTTGCAACATTGATCGGAAAAGCAATCATCAAGACACATACGTAGACGATTTTCATCATATCAGTATGTAATAATCAGCTTCTTGACTAGATTGAGAACGAGCTGATATATATATTCTTAAGCTTTATGTCCAGTTTTGCTTATGCCTTGCACTTGGCTGTATCACTTTCATGAACTTCTGATATCAATGTGAAGGAATGGGATCTTTCGTTTTCATTTGTGTGGAATGGAGTTGTGTGGCTAATGCTTTTGAATTTCTTTGGCCATATTGTTTTTGCAACTACACAAAGATACCTTTAGAAGAAACAAGAATAAGAACTACATGCCTTGACAAAAAGGTCAAAGGCATGTCACAAAAAAACCTAATTAGTACTAAGATTTGTTGATCATTTCTAACTTTATTCTTCTTTTCACATAAACTAGATTGATTTTGTTTTCTAACTTTAGAAAAACATAGTTTTAATGAAAATTTTAAACGCTATTGGTTAAAAAATGTTTAAATATAAAGAGTCATAAAATAATAGAGGTAGTTGATGACAAAAATAAAGAAGTAACTATAATAATGAAGATTTTAGTTGAACCAAATATTCGAAATTATAGTGAACAAAAAAGGAATTGATGAAATTATAGTTAAAAAAGATCATTTAATTATATGTATTTTATAGAAAAGATATAATAAATTGTACAACATTTTACCTATAACTATACAAATAAATTATTAATTTAGTGTACATTTTTTTAATCATCATAAATGATTTTTAGTTTATTTTATATAAACAAAAAATATTATGACAAAAAAATTTTACACAAAAAAATTTCATTATTAAAAAAAAAATATGAAGGATTTGGCTAAATCGATTCAGCTATCTATGTCTGCTTTTTTCGAGTTTTTGTTCATTTAAGAGTTTGAATATTTCTATTTCATAAGCTTATAAAACAAAACATGATCACTTACACCTAAAACAGTATTGATAGTGGAAAAAACAGCGGAAGTTAGATACAAAGAAGATCGATTCTTCTTCTCCAAATGATTTTACATCTCTTGGAATTTGTGAACTGGTTTAATAATTTTGATGCTTCTTATTTTGTTCATATGGAAAAAGAAATTGTTCTATTTATTGCTTCTCTATGATTGCCATGGACAAATCTTGAAAACCTAATATCTCGTTTATCGCAAAAACTTTTCCGCAAAGATGAATGTAAGTTGATTCGATATAAAATCTACAATCTTCTTACTGTTTATGCAATCATAGGTAAGTAACTTTATCTTTCTCAACATTTATCCAAAAAAATTATACAGTTTCTTAATTATGTCCAAATCGTATAGTAAATTAATATAAAACAAAACTCTCGCGTAGTGCTGGATAATCCCTAATAACATTATGGTAAATGACTGGTGATGACGTTTGTAACTCAAATTTTAGAGTGTGAATGGGAGGTTTATATTTATAAAAGGCGTAATTGATGATAGGCGAGGCGTATTTTAATCGTTGTCACCATTCACAAACTAATTGAATAGTTGGGTCCATTTTCTAAGAAAGAAAAGCAGGTAAAATTTTGAAAAAAAAGCTATTATCTTTGACTAAAAAAAAAGAGAAAATTGGGTAATAGGGTACTTAAAAGTTTTATAATTTTCTAAAAGGGTACTTTATAAAAGTCTTTGTATTTAAGTACTTTTTCGTTTCGTGAATGATGAATTGTCTGTGTTTGATGAATGTGAATTGTTCTTGTGAATGATGAATTGTTTTTGTGAACGATGAACGATTTATGTGAACGGTGAATTGTCTGTGTGAACGATGAATGATTCATGTGAATGAACAAAAATACCTATTTTTCAAATTAAAAAACAATAGTACCTATTTTCCAAATTAAAAAACAAAAATACCTATTTTCCAAATTAAAGAACAAAAAGTACCCAATATACAAAAATACTCTTAAAAAAATTAGCGGGGACAAATGAACAACTCTCCACAAGTAGAGTTACTATGAGATCATTATATCATTTGTTTTATTTTACTAATTCATGTTTGATTATAACTAACAAAATATTCAGTGTAAGATTATTATAAATTGCAATGCAAAGTTATTATAAAGTTATTCGGATCGGAACTGTTTGGTTACAGTTCTTCGGATTCTAAATTTTAATATCCAATCGATATTTTACATTTTTTCAATTCGGTTCCAGTTTGGTTCTTATCTATTTCGGGTTGGTTCGGTTCCACATTATAGGAACCGAAAAATACCCAAAATATCCGGTTCTTAATATGTTTTTAATCAGTTTCGGGTATTACATACCCAAAAGGACCAATATTACGCATACAATAATAATATCCGGAATTAGTTTAAAACACCCTAAAATTTTTAAAGAAACACAACTAGGAAACGAAATCATTAATATCTTAGTAAGTCACAAATAAAAGTTAAGTCACAAAAAAAACTCGAACTTGAATTGAATTACCAAATTACCCGAATGAATAACAAAATCTGTCATCCGATTAATAGGAGCCTCATCCGAATCAAACCAAAATTTTAAAAGTTGGACTGAATAACCCAAACTTTACAAAAGAAAAATATATTATTGTGTGGTATTTTGAAACATTAATATTATCGCGCACTACTAATTTTTATTCACCATTCAAACATTATCCCGCACCGCTAATTTTATTAAAGCCGCAGTTGTCCCACACCGCTAATTTTTTTTCCTGCACTGCACTTAGACTCTGAATGTAACAGCGGATTAAGCGGTGCGGGTAAAAAAAATTAGCGGGACAAGTGCAGTTCGGAAAAGACAAGCGATGCAGAATTGTTTTCAAATGGAAACAAAAAGAACTTTTTTTCTTAAAAAGTGTTACATGTTATTTTTTAAAAAATTAATCTTGTATTTTTTTGTACATATCAAATAAATTCTAAAATATTAAAATACTAAAAACATAAAATATAAAACTACATTTTTATTATAATTATCTGACCTTATATACAAAAAATTAAAGTCTAACACAAACAATTCAAATTAGAAATACGTGTTAAAAATATATAAAAGTATAAATATATTATAATCCCACATATGTGTTAGATTCTAATTATGATAATATAAATATATTATAATCCGAACAAACTGAAAAGATTTATTTTTACTACATTATACGAACCAAACCGTGTTGCATTTCCTGAAATTAATCTAATACAAAATTTAATCAAACCGAAATGTATTTAAGATTTAAAAACCGAAAAAAATGATATAAAAACGGAAAAAACCTATTGCCGAACGATATAAAAACGGAAAAATCCTATTGCCGAATTGAACCAAAAATATGTTTGGTTTAATTTAGAAAAAAAAAAAATTCCTAATAAAAAAAACTAAAAATCGAACAAACCGAACATAAAAAAAACAAAATGATATGCTATTTTGATATTCAAAACAATAATTGTGTATTTTTTTGAAACAAAATTTCAAATATGTTATTTGTAAGTATCCCCAGATTTATTTTACTCACATCTATTTATTTATTACTATAGTTATATTATTACTAAAAATCTATTTTTCATCAAAAAAGATAATTCAACTACATTCTGTAGTGAACCGGTAGAAATATGATGAGTTTAGTGCGGTTCATACAAATTTCGCATATTTTTTTTGTAGACAAAACAATTTTTATTGTTTCTCACAAGTTTGACCCGCACTTATCTTATTATTGGTGGGTCCCATTTTTTAGTTTGTTCATAAAATTTTGTGAATGACCATCTCTACCCAAATAACGTATAAAACCGCGAATTAATCACATCCATTCATTGTCTTAATCGTATCCTCCTGCTTATTTTTCATGTCCTGCATTGCTTCGGAGCCTAACTTGACATTTTTTCGAAATTTTTTTGTTGTCAAACTGAGTCTTTTTTGCTACTATTTATATTATGATCATTTCCACTTATAACGAAAAATACTCAAAAGATTTATATATTAGTGGAAAAAATTTGTTGTGTTACAAAAATAAATGTAGTGGTTTTAGCGGAGTGATGAAAATAGTAGAGAGAAGTACCATATCGCATTATTTGGTACAATTCAATTAACTCAATTGGTAAACCCTCCTACATAAATAATGTAATATTGAGAGATACAAGACAATACCAGTTTTCAATAAAAACTCTCACTTCCTCTCTCAAATTTTATTTTTATAATACTATTATTATTTTTAGTTTAGTATTCCAAGAAAGTCTCACTATTGAATTTCTTCCATATATTTACTCAATAAAAATAATATTCTAATTATAATACATTATCAGCACATATAAATTATATATATATATATATATATATATATATATTATTAGAATGTCGTTTTGTTTATTATTATAGATGTTTGTAACCTAATTTAAAACTAACTACTCATTCATTATGTTATTATATTATAAATATTACTTTTTCAACTTAATTGTATCAAATCATAAACACAATACAACCTATCGAAGGGTAGAACTAATCTCACTCGAAAATTATAAACCTAAATCAAGTATATGTCCTTGATACGAGGTGAACACCGACTAAAACTAACTTAAAACTCCTTAAAAGGAGGATTATTAATCCCATAATGGGAGAACATAATCTAAGATTTAAGCACCACCTCTAATTGATAGAACCCTTAATCTTCTTTCACGTTATTTGGTTGATTCATGATAAGAACACAAATGGTCCATCTAGAGAAGTTGTATGCATAGACCTAAAAAAATAAGTTGACGGTTAAAAAAAAAAAGATACACAACAAATAGGATGTGCTCAAAGGAAGAATAACATAAAAGAAAACCATACCCCAATATAAGGCTCATTCATTGAGAACCAGAAGGTTCAAAACACCAAAATAGGAAAATCTAGTGAAAAAGAGTGTTGAATGCAGAGGACTGACACATGTTTGGCATGCATCCGACTAGAGACAAAGGCAGAAAGCAACGAACGAGTGTCATCGCTCTGATGCCACAACACTGCCATAAATGGTCAGAGAAGAGCTGCCCCAGCCGCCACACAAAATCTAAAAAGCCCACTAATGCATGGGTTCTTTTTCGGAGAGACAAACATCCTCGTGTCTTGATATCGGACCTTTGTTGGCAGATCGGTAGCCCCTATCGGGTCAAGCTACCACCACATCATTGCATTTTTGTCGTCTCCCACCAGATTTGTGACATGCAAACTACATAATAGCTAGATCTTCAGGATGGGAAACCGCTCAACGCCTTGTTCTGGGATGATTCACAAATTGGCTAGAATATCTTCGTGAACAGGGGGCACAGAGAGGTAGTCTCCCGAGAAAATGTATGCCGGGAAGCAGAGGATGATGAGCGCCGGCAAGGGTGATAAACAAAAGGAAAAATAAAAGAAGACTGGTTATGAAAGTTTATAGAGAAAGACAATTGCATCAACCAATTGATTTCAACAAAACAAAACCACTTTATTAAACTTTAATTTGTTCAACCTTTTAACAAAGATTACAAACATAGGTTTTACACAATCTTTTATTGTAACCTATCAATTTAATAAACTTCTATTCTTATTTCAGAACTACCCACACTCATAATTCCTCACAAGAATAATGAACACTCACCAAAACAGCTTTCTGATTCAAAGCTTTCTTTCTAAGACTTTGCAAGTAAAATGATCTAAAAGTGTTAATCTCTCGAACCACTTTTCTCTCATTAAATAATCTTGCCCCAAAACCTTAGCAAAAATATCTTAAACTAAATCTTCTTTGTTTAGATTGTGAGAATCTTCTTGGCTTGATCTTCTCTCTCGATTTCAATCTCTTATCCATAATCTTTATCTTCAAGTAAGGTCACGTCTGTTTAGATTATCCCGAGATTCACGTGTCCGTAAATCTTCATCAGTATCCTGTTTCCAACAGCTTTCTGATTCTCTACCAGTGACTTGTTTCATCAGCTTCCTGATTCTTCCGAACTTTCAATCTCCCCCTTTTTAACTTGATGTCTCAATCAAGCACTCATTTCAACCTGCAATCAAATAATCACAACCAGACATATGCAAGAACAACTTTTGTGTTTTCAGGTTAGAATAGTTACTTAGAACCTATTTCCATTAAAAAGTTCGAAAGCAAAAGACAAACACAAATTCAAGGTTTGATTGTTCTGACATATAACAAGCCAACATAAATACCGATAACAAGTCCAAAACAAAACAAAAATTGCTCCCCCAGCAATACTGAACTCATCTCCCCCTGAATCCTGAAACCCCTAGTTAGATTCAGTGGCTTCACCATCTGTTTCAATCGCTTCTCCCCCTACTTGGGTGACATCGCGTTAAAAACATAAAGTTGTTTATATTCAAAGGGATAGAAGATTACTTACCTATTGCCAATGCCTCTTCAAGAATCTGAACAACTTGATGCATAGCTTTGCGAAGCCTGACATTAGAACTAGTTTCCTCTTTCTTGACCTTGAGTTTTGAGCCTATGTTGGTCTTAGATGCTCTAGTTGTCACATTCTTCTGTGGAGGTCCTTTAGAGGACTCAGATTATTTTGTTATCCTTACGAGCTACGCTTCTTATTTCAGCTGGTTCTGCTAGCGTGAGAGGTTGAACATTGAGAGAGTAGGCACAGGATGCTGAGACTCAATCAATCGGTTGATCAGTTTGGAAATGGGTGATAGAACTTTGATTATGGAGTCTTTGCATGATGTACAATATGCTCAAACATCTGATTACCCATGTTGAATCCTACTTTGTTTACTATCTTGTACACGATCATTGCTCTTTTGGGTTGCATATACCCATCATTCTTAGATGGGTACCAGTTTCTGCTACAGATCTTGTACAACTCTCTCAAATCATCAGTTACTTGGCCGCTAGTAA
Source organism: Iberis pinnata (assembly GCA_900406425.1). NCBI lineage: Eukaryota > Viridiplantae > Streptophyta > Magnoliopsida > Brassicales > Brassicaceae > Iberis > Iberis pinnata. The sequence goes on along the minus strand of OVBE01009334.1, from coordinate 8,292 downwards.
ATCTTGTCCACTTACAAACTCCTCCACCACTAAGGAACATTTCCAGTGCCTCAGGAGACACTCTTTTCGAGAAATCGGAGAGTACCTTTGTTCAGCAATTTTGGTAGTGAACCTGGTGTGATCAAAATCAGGAGTTCTGGATGCTTTCTTGGACTTTTTGCTTTCACCTTCTTGTTCGACAGCCTTCTATTTTCTTTTCCTTAGCCTTGATGCTCATGCAGAATTTGAAGGTTGTTTTTCGAGTTTAACCTCATCCAGAATCACAACCTCATCAACCGCGATCATCTCCAGAGTCTCTACCTCTTTCTCTGGATCAGTTGGGAGTTCTTGATCAAAAAGATAATCAACTTCAGGTGCTTGTTCATCTTCCTTACAAGACAGAAATGACTCTGATTTAGGAGTTTTTGAGGCTCTTGTTTGAGTTGTGGCGAAAACAGTCGGTTCACCTTCTCCATGAGCAGTAGCCTAATCATCCTTGGGCATTTGATTCCCTGGAAGTGACTGTTCATCTTCAAACACCAAACAATTAGGAAGAACTACCGGAAACGTGAGTGGTCTGTAGATTATGATGGTTCTGCAGGTGTTCTCTCCTGTTGACCGTTCATCTGCTGCATGCATCGGAGTTTGATAGTCGGATTCCGTTGGGGAACTGATCTCCATGGGTGATGATGGTGATGATTGAGTCGTGATTCGATCAGTTGGTTGTGGTACACTGATGGTCTGAAAGAACCTCTGTAAGTCTCCAAGAAATTGCTCCAGATTTTGCATCTTGAATCGCCAAATAAGAACCCTAATCTTTGAGAGAGAAATTAGTTGATAGAGAGAGAGAGTAATCAACACAGATTTGAATTCGTGTATCAAAACAAATCGTTCTAACTTCTCAAATATATTCCTTGAATATCGCAACGTCTCTTCATCTTCTGATTCCTTCTAAATGGGCTACTAGGCCTGTAACAACTTAGCACGCATGTCACACATATTTTGCTTAAGAAAATGATTCGACCCATAATAACAAACATCTGATTTTAACGACCATGCTAGCATATATCAAGATCAGATCAATTAACTTTTATGAGTGACCCGAATATGTAACTTTGACCATGTCAACAAAACGTTTTCCCTTTTAAAAAAAAAATTAAATTTCAAGCCCCCTTTTTTAAAAAAAAAGAGAAGTGGGTGTATTCAGCCGGCTGTTTTTCGGAACAAGTTAGACAAGGATTTGATTTAGAAGTTTACTTGATTCATATCTCTGTTTGGTGACATCATGACTAGTCTTTCACTCTGTCATGCCTTTATCCTGAATTTGTTTCAAGTTTTTGTTCGTAAGTATCCTTCATTAGGAAGCTGGAATTTTCTTTGAAGAGTCTCTTTTTAATATGTTGTTTATTTTTTCAGCCCTTTTTAAGTTTCCACACTTTTAGTGTTTGATTTTAAATACGTTGAGTGATTCAGGTGCATATGCATCAGTTGACTTCTCAACATCTGCTAGTGTTTTTTATTATTGAAACACCCTCAACCACTCTGCTCTTCTCATCTCTTTGACCTCCTGGTATGAATACTTATAAAACTTTGACATTGAGCATTCCAGGACAGCATGACAGGCATCTGTTTTTCACAATGTACAACACAAACAGCCATTTGAAATCCTATAATTTTTGGCAACACAATTCTCATATACAAGTCAATAACATGTTCCTTACACAAACTGACCAAGCTAGACTTCACAAACCCCGATAGCTTTTCTTAAATTGACAAAACAATTGAAATCCAGAGATTTGGTGAATAGATCATCAAGTTGTAAATATGTGCTGACATGGTCAATCATAATCAGTTTCTCTTCAACTAGTTCCCTGATGAAATGATGTCTGATATCTATATGCTTAGTTCTAGAGTGTTGAACAGGATTCTTAGCAATATTAATAGCACTCTTATTATCACATAAAACAAGTAGAGAATCAGAGTTCATACCATAGTCAATTGACATCTGTTTCATCCAAAGTAGTTGTGTGCAACAGCTTCCTAAAGCTATGTATTCTGCTTCTGCAGTTGAAAGAGATACACAGTTCTGTTTCTTATTGTGCCATGCAATCAGATTGTTTCCCATGAAGAAACACCCTCCACTTGTGTTATGACGATCATCAAGTGATCTAGCCCAATTAGCATCACTGTATCCAACCAGGTTTCTGGTCGTGTCTTTGGAAAAATAGATTCCCAGATTGACTGTTCCTTTCACATACCTGATGATTCTTTTGACAGCCACCATATGTGACATTCTTGGTTGAGCTTGATATCGTGCACACACTCCAACTGAGAAACATAAATTTGGTCAACCTGTCGTGAGATACAATAAGCTACCAATCATTCCTCTGTATAGATTTTCATCTACCTTTTCGCCAAACTCATCTCTTGATAGCTTCTCATTTGTTCCCATTGGTGTCTTGGCTTCTTTGCTGTTTTGAAGACCAAATCTAGTCACTAGATTCTTCGCATACGTACTTTGAGTCACAAATATTCCTTTAGTCGTTTGCTTGACTTGTAACCCTAGAAATTAAGTGTGCTCACCACACATGCTCATTTCCAATTCACTAGTCATGCTCTCAACAAATTTCTTGATTAACAACTCTTTAGTGGATCCAAACACAATGTCATCAACATAGACCTGTACAGTAATCAGATCGTTGTTTTCTTTGAGAAAAACAGAGTCTTGTCAATTGTTCCTCTTTCATATCCCTGACTAAGAAAAAAGGTTGTTAATCTCTCGTACCAGGCTCGTGGTGCCTGCTTTAAGCCATAGAGAGCTTTCTTAAGTTTGAACACATGATCAGGATGTTGTGGGTCTTCAAATCCTTTTGGTTGTTCCACATAAACTTCTTCGTGGAGTACTCCATTCAGAAACGCACTCTTCACATCCATCTGATTAAGCTTGAAGTTTAGTGTACACGCCATACCAAACAGGAATCTGATTAACTCCAGACGCGCAACTGGAGCAAACGTTTCATCAAAATCCACACCTTCTACTTGTTAATAACCTTGAGCCACTAGTCTTGCCTTATTTCTGAAAACTGTTCCTGTCTCATCTATATTGTTTTTGAAGATCCATTTGGTGCCCACAATATTGAAATCCCTAGGCCTTGGAACCAAATCTCAAACATCATTATGTTTAAACTGATTTAGTTCATCTTGCACTGTTGAGATCCAGAATTCATCAACTAAGGCTTCCTTATGATTCTTAGGTTCAATCACAGAGACAAAGGCAGAGAACATAATTGCTTCAGCTGGCTGTCCAGTAGCCAGTTTCTTGAAGTCAATATGTTTACCTCTGGTGATTCTTCTCTCCTGAATCTCTCCAATGACATCGTCTTTAGAGTGATCCCTGTGAACCTTGGGTACTGCGGATGAGACTGATTCAGGTACATCTCGAGAGGTTGGAGATGGAACAGAGTCTTGATCATCACTTGATGCAAATTTGTGAACAATCATCCTAGTGGATGAATTATCATCAAACACAATATTGACTGTCTCCTGAACAGTATTTGTTCGTTTGTTGAACACTCTGTATGATGTACTTGTTCCTGAATAGCCTAGAAAGAACCCTTCATCACTTCTTGAATCGAATTTACCAAGATGATCCTTATCATTTAAGATGTAGTACACACACCCAAAGATATAAAAGTAACTCAAACTTGGTGTTTTACCATTCCACATTTCATATGGTGTCTTATTGGTCTCTTTTCGAACATACACTCTGTTTATAATATAACACGCAGTGTTGATTGCTTCAACCCAAAAATGTTTGGCAACCTGATTTCCATACAGCATGGCTCTGGCCATTTCTTGAAGTGTTTTGTTCTTCTTTCAATAACACTATTCTGTTGAGGTGTTCTGGTGCTGAATATTGATGAACAAACCCCTGATTTTGACAGAATGTATCAAACAATTCATTTTGAAACTCACCTCCATGATCACTACAAATTGTTTTGATTCCAGGTTTTTCAGTTTTCAGTTGTAATGCCAAAATCTTGAAACTATCCAAAGTTTAAGAATTTTCACGCAAAAAATGAACCCAGGTAAAATGGGTAAAATCATCAACAACCACAAGAATGTATTTCTTTCCAGTGAGACTTTCTACCTGTATGGGTCCCATTAAGTCCATATGCACTAAGGAAAGCGCTTTAGTGGATTTTATGTCTGGAACAGATCTATGATACGCATTGATCTGTTTTCCTTGTGTACATGGTCCACATACAAAAGGTTGATGCGCACTGATTCTTGGGACTCCGCGTACAACTTCATTATTCACTAATTTCATCAACGTCCTCATATTCAAATGTTCTAAATTCTGATGCCATAATTGAGCTTCAGAGTCCTGAATGACACTCAGACAACTAGTTCTTGGTTTCCATATATAGCAATTATTTCCTGATCTGACTCCTTCTAGTTTGATGATTCCAGATCCATCCATGGCTCTACACTTTGTCTTGGTAAACGTGACCTCCATACCTTCATCAAACAACTAACTGATACTAATCAAGTTGCATTTTAGTCCATCTACCAGATAAACATCAGCAAGTTTTGGTTGCTCACTTCCTCCAGTCACCCATTTGCCTCTGATTTTTCCTCTAACTCCATCACCAAAAGTAACTCTTCCAACAGAAACTTCTTAAAATTTAGCCAGTTTTCCTTGAGACCATGTCATGTGTCTTGAACATCCACTGTCAAAATACCATGATTCTTCAGTTGTGTCTTGTTCTGCTGAGAATGCTACATGAAAGATTAGTTGCTCTTCCTTTTGACCTTCTTTCTTGAAGTCATGGTATAGATCTCTCTTTCGTACACATACTCTCTGATGTGACCTATTGTCTTTGAAAAAATGTCTTTGAAAAACTGTCTTTTCCAGACAAGAGATGACACTCTGTTTAAAAAACACCGACAGTAGTACTTGAAGTGCCCAGGTTTACCACAATACCAACATCATGTGACTCGATCAATCTTCTGATATGATCTGGAATTATTAGTCTGTTTCAAAATAGATTGTTGAGCCTGCATCCTTCCTTGTCCTTTGATAAATTTTGTTTATGCGAATTGATTCCCTCCATTGTAACCAATCCCCCAGTGAGCATTTCTCATTTTTCCGACTGTTAACAACTTATCAAGATCTTTAGTTCCTTTTCTCAACATCTTGATGTTGCGTAGCTGTTCTTGAAGTCGTCCTTCTATAACTTGATTCTTTTTTCTTTTTCAATATCCTCTTGTAGCTTCATTTTTTCTCCTAACAGGCCATCAATCACATCAATAATTCGCTTGACTTCATTACTCTTAGAGACCAAGTGTTCTACCAGAATTTTGTTTTCCTCTTTTAGTGACAAATTTGTTTCTTCATCAAACTCAACATCCTCAACTAGTACTTTTTCATCATCCTGAATGATTCCCAGAAAAGAAACAAAGTTGTTTAGAATGTCTGCATCTTCTTTCTCTTCATCTGACTCACTTTCACTCCAGTTCACCAATGATTTCTCATTTCCATTGGTTTTGTTTCTTCCAACACAGTCATTTTTGGTATGACCAAAACCTTTGCATTCATAACACTGGATAATGCTTCGCTTTTTCGGTGTAGGACATTCTGATTTAAAGTGACCAAAACCTTCACACTCAAGACACTGTTTTTCGCCTCTTTTTGTGTCTTGATCCCCTCGATTAAAGTTAGTCTTCTTTTGACTTCTTTCAGCTCTCCTAAAGTATTTCTTGACAATAAGACCAACCTGATCTTCCAATTCAGATGCATGATTGCTTGTTTTTCAGTAGACACAAGAGCTAAACTCTTAGATGTTATCATCTCTTTCTTCTTGATTTTGAGTTCATACGCTTGCATCATTCCTACAACTTGATCAAACTTCAGATTATCATTATCAAGTGCTACTTCAATTGCTGACATATGTGGTTGAAACTTTTCAGGTAAGCTTCTAAGAAGTTTCTTAACCAGCTTCTTGTCTTTGTAGATTTTTCCCAGTACCAGTGCTTCATGAGCAATTCTACTTATCCTTCTGCTAAAGTGATTTACAGTTTCATGTTCTTCCATGACAAGTGTCTCAAGTTCTGAGGCAAGCATATCAATTCTAGTCCGTTTCACACTACTGGTTCCTTCATATGACACTTTGAGAATATCCCAAACATCTTTAGCCCTTGTACACCCTTGAACCATGTGAATTCGTCAATTGGAAAAGATGTGAATATCTTCGTAAGTGGTTGTGAGTTTGCTTTGGCAGCACTCTTTTCAGCTGGAGTCCATTCCTTCATTGGTTTTACCACCAGTTCTCCTTTTTTATTTTGCACTTTTGGTGCATCCCATCCTTCCTCCACAGCAATCCACGCATCCATATCAATACTCTGAATGACTTGAGTCATTTGAACTTTCCAATAACCATAGTTATCAGAATCAAGTAACAGTGGTTTGTTAAGCATAACAAACTATTGATTGTTCTCCATACTTGTCGCCAGATCTCACCTGTTATAGGACAAAACAAATCCCTTTAATTGGTGATCCGTTCTGATACCAATTGAAAGTGTATAGAGAAAGACAATTTCATCAACTAGTTGATTTTAACAAAACAAAACCACTTTATTAAACTTTAATTTGTTCAATCTTTCAACAAAGATTACAAACATAGGTTTTACACAATCTTCTATTGTAACCTATCAGTTTAATAAACTTCTATTCTTATTTCAGAACTACCCACACTCGTAATTCCTCACAAGAATAATGAACACTCACCAAAACAACTTTATGATTCAAAGCTCTTCTTTCTAAGACTTTGCAAGTAAAATGATCTAAAAGTGTTAATCTCTCGAAACCACTTTTCTCTCATTAAATAATCTTTCCCCAAAGCCCTAGCAAAAATATCTTAAACTAAATCTTCTTTGTTTAGATTGTGAGAATCTTCTTGGCTTGATCTTCTCTCTCGATTTCAATCTCTTATCCAGAATCTTTATCTTCAAGTAAGATCACGTCTATTTAGATTCTCCCGAGATTCACGTGTCTGTTAATCTTCATCAGTATCCTGTTTCCAACAGATTTCTGATTCTCTACTAGTGACTTGTTTCATCAGCTTCCTGATTATTCCGAACTTTCAAGTTATAGTATGGTGGCATAACACCAGACGGCGATATGAGAGCTAGCAGAAATAAAAGAGAATAGCAATAAAGAAAGAGGCATGAGCAATTATTTTGAGAGAGAAAGAGAGAGAGTCAACGCTACGATGAGTAGGGGTGGGCACAAAGAAAATTTTATGTATTTTTGAAGTATCCATAATTCGCTCTGTTTTATTCGGATCATCAAATTTTTGACATGTATTTTGCTCTACTATTATCATGTATCTGGTGAAATTCGAATATACGGCACATATCCAATCCATTCTATAACAAAAGACAATAACGTAAATAAAATATTTTAAAATTTTCACAATTTAATTAATAAAGGGACAAATATTTTGTTTTAAATTTTTTTACCTTTTATTTTGTTTTATTAATTTTAATAATTAATTTTATAAATAAAAATTCATTAATAGAGAAAAGATATTATATATATAATTATTTATGTATATATAATTATATATGTGTAAAACGAAATGGATTATATATTCAATTCAAAATTTTTTAATATTTATAATTTATTTTATTATATTTAGTTTTAATCTTTATTTGTGAAGAATAATGCTCTTAAACATCAGTTATTTCTCTAAGTATATAAGTCTCTCTCTCTCAGCCAGAAGGTTTAAGGGTTAAAATCAAATCCTGGTTCAATTCAAGTTGTAATCGGTTTAGTTGATTATAAAGCTAAACCGAAAGTTTGTTAGAATTGGTTAAAAGGTCGTTAGGTCGTTAAACGACCTTCTTCCTTATAAGAACAGAGTGCAAGAGAGAGAGAGGGAGATTGATTCATCGTTAAGAGAGAGAGAGGTCGATTAGAAAGCTTGTAACAACCATTGTTAAGCTCGGTTTTGAGCTGAGAGTTAGTGGATTCCGGAGTAAGCTTCCGGTGAGACGTAGGGATTCGTTCCCGAACTCGTATAAACGATTGTGTATCTCTTCTCAAGTTCTTTGCGGTTCTTTCATTCTTGACAAATTGATCGGAGTTGATTGTGATTAAGTATCAAGTTAATCCGCACAAATTGGTATCAGAGCCATTCCAGAATCGCATCAAGAAATTCATATCAGGTTTTGTCGAGATTAGATCGCAAGATGTCGAGTTCAAGAATAGAAGTCGACAGATTCGATGGATCAGGAGATTTCTCATTG
>OVBE01009333.1:0-16152 GCA_900406425.1 Iberis pinnata | reverse complement strand
CGGGAGTTTGTCTCTGACAATTCGATCATAGGGTTTAATACTCCGGGAGGAGATTATACTGCATTCGTTTTTCATGTTGAGAACTATTTTCAACATAAAATCCTGCATGTTAACTTGACTTTAAACCTGAATACCTATGAATTTCCCTAATGCCTGACGTTTTATTATTATAACTTTTAAACCGCTTTTTAATTACCGTTTTGAATTCGACAATCAATATTTTATTCTCGCTTTAGCCATATTCGAGTTTGTAACTGATCGTGCATTCTGGTGTTTGTGGATTCGATACCTTATACTGTGCTATATTGATCTGTTCTGCAGTACTAGTTTAGGATTAAATTCTAAGCCTATCAAATACCAATGTATCAGTGATATGTATAATGCCAGTATGAGTAATAGGAACTGTAATACCATTCGGTAAAGATACTGTAGCATTTAAGGTTGCTGTAAGTTCTGTAAATCTTCCTATGTCAAAGCATACATGACTAGTAGCACCACTATCTGTTATCCAAACATCATTAGGCTAGTAGCATATATTGTATTTACACATTGTATATATACAATATACGCTTGTACATATGGGTTTAACAGAAATAAAAGTTTCTTTACTCTTTCTCTTCTTTACTTCTTTACATTGTGATATGGTATCAGAGCTACTCTTTTATAGTAGATTTCCGTGTTTTTCACTTAGATTTTGCTTGAATCTTCATCTTCTAGTATGATCATATGACTCATTTAACCACATTAAGAACTTTGTTACTCTATTTATGTGTTGCAATTTTTTCGACAAATTCGCAGCATCACACTCGCATTTACCACAAGTGCAAACATGTATATTAACATGATTTTTGTGCTCTTCTCTAAGTGTTAATAATTATGTGTGGTAGGATGAGACATTCATTGATCCATGTTCAGTCTTACTTAATATTTTTTCAATGTCAAAGAATCTAGGAGCATCTTCTTGCTTAAATCAAGAATATAAAATTTTCCACATTCCTGCTACAGTATGTATGAAAAGCAAACTCTGCCCTATCTTCTTGGACACATAATTTAGCAACCAAGTTGTCACAATGTCATTACAATGAGTCCAGATTCCATAGTCTTTATGAGTACTAGAAGGCTTAACTATTGTACCATCTATGAATCTGAGTTTATTTCTTACATTGAGAGCCATGCGAATAGAACGACGCCATGAATGAAAATTAGCAGCTGCAGACAACCGATCTGAAACAAGCACTACACCAGCATGATCAGCATTGTTCAGGTAATATGGATTATCATATTGATCTTGAGAAGTTTGATTTTTTGAAAACGGAGCATTAGTCTCTGTCGAATCCGACTGATTTATATTAGACATTGAAGATGAAATTGAAGCTCCTATCTAACAAGAAACGACATGTGATCTTACTAAAAGATGATTAAGAGTCCAATAACTACCGTAACTAAGATTATGAGCTGAATTTGAAGAAACGCTTCAATAATCAGTAGAATGAGATTGATATCTTGAACGAAGACATGGATTGGGAAGCTCATCTTTGATTCGATGAAGATTCAAGCAGAATCTAAGTGAAAAACGCGGAAATCTACTCTAAAAGAATAGCTCGGATACCATATCACAATGTAAAGAAGTGAAGAAATAGAGAAGAAGAGAAAGAGTATAGAAACTTTTATTTATGTTAAACCCAAATGTACAAGCGTATATTGTATTTATAAAATGTGTAAACCATCTAACTAACTTCAACTAACTCAATTATTTGGTTTAATCATAAACCAAGTTAACCAATATATCTAATATTATCAACAAGCGTTTAAGCGATTCCGAGTTTTCATCAGCAAAAGTTGAATAATACATGAGTTCCATGAGATTGAACTAAATAGTGCATATCTTAATAGATTGAGTTTGTCCTTAAATTCTAAATAGAGCATACAATTATGTTAATTGTTGTTGCGTGTATGGAGCTGGTTAAGTTCTCTATTACTAAAACAAGGGAAATATCAATAAAACCAAACATTTCTTATGGGAACATATAGTCAATTTTTCTCCACGGACTTAAAGTGATAAATAATATAATTTCCAAAAACACACTTGACAATTAAAAAATATATTCTGCAATGTTTATATCAATAAGAAACACATTGTTTAAGTATATATAGCATTGTTTCTAGATCATATATATTTATTAAAAAAGAACAACATACAAAATTGATTAATTTTAAAAATATTGTTGTAGTAGTTCATTGTAGCACTTTAAGTAATACAACACTATATTCGCGCGAGACAAATGCCAACTCTAATCTATTATATAAAAGTAGGCTTTGTGTCTAACAAAAGTGTGACACATCAGCACTTTCCCTTATGACAACTCAACTTTAGTTATTTTTAATTTTTTAGCCATTTTTAATTTTTTTCTTTAGCCATATACTTCGCAGAAACCGATCAAAAACCCTAAAATCTTTTCAGCAGGGAAGGGATAGAGAAGATAGACGACAGAGAAAGACGATTCACCGCCGGTCCTGTCATGGAGGTTACTACACTTGATCGTGGCTTCGCTAACTCCACCACTGTTGATTTTCCGATTTGGGACAGAATCGGCGCCGTCGTTACATACGGAATCGGTGGGTAATTTCAAAATTTTTGCAAATCTCTTTTGATTTAAATTCATATTGGTCATTGGGAAATTTTGTAAAATGTATGGTGTGGATCAATTTAGGAATATATGGAGCAATGGCTTTAGTAGGAAGATTTAAATGTTTAGTGAGTAGAATTGAGTCATCTCGTGGATTTGATCCATCTAATATGTGTACAGATGAGGAAGATCAGGAGGTTATAACAAACTCTTCAAAGAAGAAAGAAGGGTTTCACGGTGAAGAATGTGATCCATCTAATATGTGTACAGATGAGGAAGATCAGTTTGTAGCTTATCTCCGAGTCCCGGGTAATGGTGAGTCTACAAGATTTCCTTTTGGTTCCCGGATTTCAGCTTCTTTGTTGGATGACTTGGTTCCCAGACTTGAGCTTCTTTAGTATTTCTTTTCATAGTTTTTTTATTCATCTATCTTGTGCAGATGCGCCTCATCTCTCACTCTTGATTCAAAACAAAGGTAAAAGCGCTTTCCTTGTAAATATGACTGCTCCGGGCTTTGTCGGGTTAGAGAAGAATAAAGTTCAGTTCCTGGAGAACGAAAACACAAAGGCAATACATTTTTATTTTTATATTCGTCTCTTTTGTTGGATTCCACTTCATGATTTATTCATTGACTTCATTTCTAGTGAAGAAAAAGTCTTGAAGAGGCTAGACCATTCTTTTATATCTAGAAGCCTAAAAATTGGTCATTGTTCTTTACCGTCTTTTATAATATAGTGCTTAGATGAGTAAATTTCTCTATTGGGTTTATATGCTATGATGCTGTAATGGGAAAAATGGAGGATAACACTATTAGTTTAAGATTAAGATGTTGCTACTTCACATCTAAAGCTTAAATCGTTTTGCAGGTAAAAGTTTCTATTAAAAAGAGAGGATCAAAGGATATCACAATGATACTAAGTGCAAGTAAAGGCCAAAGGCCAATGCAGCTTGGAATTAAAGGATTTGGCAGCAGCACATGAAGATACAGTTGATGTTTCTCGCCCTTCAATCCTCAATATCCTCAAATCAAGAGTTTAAGCTTTAGAACGAAAACTCTTTATCTTGTGGATTTAATGCTAAAGGCATGGCATCTCTGGTACAATTTAAAATCTCTCCTTACACATTTTTTTTCTTAAGTTTAGATTCACATTTCCTAATTAACTTTATATATTGTTGTTGTTACCTCTAGACTGGAATCTCCTCCATTTGTATAATTTGTCTAAGCATTTGCAGCTAGACTTGGCTATGCAACACCAACAAACTCTATGACATCTCAGCATTATTTTCAGATAATTTTAAAAATATACATGAATATTAAATCTGGTTTGAAACTAGAGCAGGTCAACGGACATTGGCACTCATTTACAGAAAGTTGGGTAAACTAGCCAAATCTAGTCTCAAGATTTGAGTTTTGATAGGTGATAAGATGGAGACAACAATAAACATAGGGTGTGTTCTTTGTTACTAATACCACAAACCTTGAAACTGTTTTTTTCCAAATAGAGATACCTCTAAGATTAGATATGCTAAATTCTCTTTGGTTGGTCAAATGCAGATATGCCTGCAGTTTACTTCGACAGGGTATTAAGCAGATTTTTATTTCACTTACAAATGTAGATGAATCACGACAAGACTCTGAAGTTGTATGTATTAGATCAATGCTATAAAAATCTACTTTTTTAGTTGAATCTTGTATATGATGTGAGAATTTCATTGATGGTCAGGCTACGAACGAGAGCATTTTGATGCATATTACAAATGCCTCAAACATGATCAAAATTGAAAAGGATCCACATGCATCATTTGCTTTGATCCTCGATGGAAGACAATTGCATATGCTTTAAAGGATGATGTCGGGTATCAGTTTCTTGTTCCTGCAATTGACTGTGCATCAGTGATGTGTTGTCGAGTATCTCCAAAACAGAAAGCACTTGTACGTATATTCCTTAAAGAACAATATTAATTGTAGATATATATTTAATAGATTACATAAAAGAGAGTTGGTAATTGTTAGAGAAGTTCATTGGCTTCTTTTATAGAGATTAGCTTAGTAGATGCAATTGATTTGCCGATTGAACTCTGGATTAGGATTAGGGAAAACTAACTATTTTGTAATCTAACTTTTAGAGGACTATATCAATGACCCACAATGCTATTCTCTTATTGTTGTAATCTTTCTTCGTTGGGTGCCACTATGTCTTACTGTCAAAGTATGTTATGTTAATAGTAAGATCTTTCACAGGTCTCACTTGACTAACAAAGATGCACCAAGTTTAAACCCCAATTATCTCTGCAGTTGTTGAGGTTCTCATAAAATTTTGCTTGCAAATACACTTTAGAAGATATCCTAACAACATACTTATAACATGTGAAGGAGAAGATTCGGTAAAATAGAACTTTTTAAGGTTAGTATTTTTTCGTTAATTCTTCCGTAAAATGTTAACTTCAAACATATAATCTTTAATCCTCCTTTTAGTTCGAATTCTCTGTAGGATCGGAAATTTGTTCTATGATTCGATCTAGAGAAAAAATATGATCCCTACACTTATTACGTCAACGATAATTTGTATTAAACAATTCAACATTTTCAGAATTTTGTTCACACTTTATTTTCAAAACCACACTACATCATCAGAATTATTTTGAACAAACATACTAAAATGCAAACCTGTGTAACCTTTTTAGTGCTATACGATCCAAACTGAATTGTTTACCGAGTCACCAATTTTGTTGTTCTAACCGTGAATTCATATTAAATTTTAAAACAGTGTTTATTTTTAATATAACAAACACATGTTTAAACTTTTCAAAATACAAACATTTTTTTAAAAGAGAACCCGCGTGTCTACGCGGATGCTCATCTAGTTATATTAACAAGAGCAAACAAATAAATGCAAGGAATCAAAGGCATGTTTAACTGGTTTTATCAAGGCTCAGAGACCATACTAATTTAACTTTGAGTCAGATTTTTTATTTCATCACACGGTGACGATAACCCAAAAACAGAAGCGTGGTACTCCTGAACAAGAAAGGCTCCAGAATGCATAAACTTGAGATCTCGAACATTCCAAATCGAGATGGCTAAGGATCCAATTGAAATCAAGCATTCTAATCACCATTACAGAAACCATGAACTGAAGAGAGACCCAAAAAAAATTATCACCACCAAAGGTGAAAAGGTTCCGGACAAAGTTCCAATTAAGATAGAAATTAACAAATCAAAGATAGCTAAATCAGCCAAAACCAGAGGAGACCAACTAGCCAACAAGCGAAGACGAACCACTACCCCACACCCCAAGCAAAACCTAAAACTAACATGTCCCACGTGGCTAACTACACCTTCCAAGAGCATAACTGGACCCACCACTAAGAATGTCAGTAACCCACCAGAGCCGTGAACCAGAACGTTAGAACCACTGACGCCCGACAATGAAAAAAGCAGCCAAAGCCACTAAAGAGAAAGGCTGGCACGAGGAGGGGCGTACATAAACAACACAACTAAATACTTACTGACCAAGAGAAGGAATGTTCACAAGAAGTTCTGCACCGTCGTCCATAAGTTATGGCGCCCCAACTCTGGCGACAAAGCTTTAAACTGGGAATGACCCGCCATCACCCACTAGACCTAATAGCTAGAAGAGAACCTCAAACCGGCAGCCCTACAACTATAGAAGCAAAATCCAAAAAAGGGAGTCGCAGAAACAGAAAAAAAATACCAGCAGCAACGCGACTTTCGTGTCGATCACGACCATGACGTTATGGTTCCCCTTTATTTGGGGAGAGAAGGATGAGTTATTTTTATTTGTTAGAAAAATAAAAGGTTATAAATATCTTTTACAAAAATATAATTAGTTATCTAAACATAAAAATATGCCTAATTTCTTTATTTAATATATGAATAGTTATAATCTAACTAATACAAATTTGCATAACTTGGAAGTTAGCTTAACTACCATATATTTTATTACAAATGACAAGAACCAGACAAATTTTTTTTATTATTACTTGCATTTTTTAAGTGTCCAGCGTACCCTTCTATTACGTTGTGACAAAAAACGTATTTACAGGAATGTCATTCGTCACGTAGGAATTTGCTGACGTGTATTAATGAACACAGCCGTGAAGCGCTACTTACTACGATACAGTTGAGTTATGGTTACGTTGCAGCTGAGTTACTGAAACCGGCTGAGTTAAGAGAAATTAGCTGACTTACAGACATAAATCAACTGCTCATAATGACTTACTTACAAAAGTTGGCTGCTTTAAGAGAAATTGGCTGACTTACGGGCATAAGTTACCCACAAATGACGACTTGCTTACAAAAACTGGCTGATTTGTGTAAAAGGCTGACTTACGGTCATAAGTCATCCTACGTTACGGCTGACATACGAAAATATGGTTGACTTACGTGTTTACGGCTGACTTATGTACTCATGTTACAGTTGACTTATACTTCGGCGGGATAACTTGTTAGAAATTGTACTGAGTTATAGTTAGAGATGACTGAGTTATGTTTCGAAGGCTCATTTAATGAAGCTGGCTTATTGGATGTTTATACGGCTGAGATACCTATGCTTAGCCATAAAGAGCTGGATTAACGTTCAACTCATCGTGCTTACGAATGACCTACTAGCGAAGATTAATTACTAGAATAGCATTCATGTGACCGCTTTTTTAGTTGACGATAGGGCTGACTTATGGTTCCTCTGCATATTAGGACTAATTAATTTGAGAAAGATTAAATACTAGAAAAGCATTCACCTTGCGACTAACTTATGTTGCATTTGATGGCTGATTTACTTGGACTGGGTAATGTGTTGGTATTGCGGCTGACTTATCTTTTTGCCATGTCATCATCCATGTCAGCATCCATGCCATGTCATCATCTATTGCGGATGATGATGTGGAAGGTTAAAATTCTTTTTGCATTGTAGATAGTCTTACCGATTCTTCTTCGATAATCAACTTCTCCATCTATCTTCTTCATCCTATTCTTCACCTCACACTGAGAGCATATGGATCAGGTACTTATTGATTCTGGTAACTGGGTTAAGAAAAAAATATATCTATTCGACGTTGACAGTAGAGGATATAGAGTTCTGCTTATAGATGGGAAAACAACACGCGAAGTAGTAGAAAAGTTGGACAGTTGTACAGGGACTTTCTCGGCGACATTGGTCCGTTCCTTCTACCTTCAAGTGTCGAAATAACTATCAATAAGCAGTTTGGTATAGAGGTATTTTTTTGGGTCGAGTATGAGTTATAATAATGATAGGCCGAGTTATATTAACTTAAATGCTGTGTTATTTTAATATTAAGGCTGAGTTATGTTTTCGATGTAACTGACTTAATTCTATGATGCGGCTGTCTTATTCAAATTGTTTTGTTTTCAATAAGCAGTTTGGTATAAATGTATTTTTTATTGGGCTGAGTTATTTAAAAGATTTGGACTGAGTTTTATTATCGGTATGTTGAGTTATAGTAATAGTAATGCCACCAAAATAAGGTATATTGGTTGTATCCTTTGATTCATTCTTGTTGAACTGATGTTTTGGGTGGTTTTGTTGTTGTTTTAAGTAGGTTTGTAAGATATCAATTGCAAATTGTTGCTTCTGAGTATGGTTGAGCTACCTTTTTTACTTGACCGAATGAGGTTCAATTCTATACTTAGCCAATTTCATGCGATTTTTAACAATTCTTTCAGAGTTCTTATGTAAAATATGCGCATTTTATAGATAGATTCAAACAGTCCCAATACAATTTTTGGTTAGAGACAACAAATTCAAGTGGGTTTTATATCCTCCATCCAAAAAGAGGTCTACTGCCATACTCGCCCGAATACCTTGAACTTTGCTATCGTTTATACCATAAAAAACTACACCAAGTGTTAGACGTTCAATACACTTTAATGTAAACACCCCAAAATCACCAGTTATATTGTTTTGTGGAACGTGTTTGACATCCATCCATCGCAAGGCAAAAAAATTTTCCCCGTAGGTTCTCATATGTCATGTGGAACATATATGTCCAACAATCGTGGAATCATATGCAGTAGCGGTTGAAAAGAGGCGAACACTCTATCCGTACTTTCTACTATTACGTCTCCAATGATTGAGTCGTAGCAATCAATACTCTCTTCTCGCATACGAACGTGATACGCCACCCAATGATCGGTGCCAACTTGCTGCGCCCCGTACAAGTGATCTACATCTATGAACCACTTCTTTTTTTTTCTAGAGCTCTTTTGGTATCCTGCCATTTTCTAATTTTTCATACTCTTCAGAAAATTGAAAGGCATCCGGGTCTTTTTCGAAATCCTTATAATCAAGTTTTTCCCATAAATTTTGGAACTAATTATCGACAAACCCAATGCGGTCACTCCATAATGGGATGGGCTCTTCCATGGACTTTTGATTGAGGACTCTAATATACGCAGCAATATGCTGTAGAAAGAAGCGTTAAAAATATCATAACCTGGTCATCGAAGAGTAAATAACTCAGTCACCTATATAAAAAACACCCAGCCATTAACTAAATAGTCGAGCCGTAAAGTAGACTTACAGTATCAAACAACCATCCAAAGCGTTGATCATTTCCCCACTCATTTGTTATAGCAGTAAGCACTTTGAAGAACGTACCCTCATTCTCCGAATTATGTTCCTCCCTGTACAATTAAACAAAACTCAGTTTAAGCATAGAATGATGATAGAGTGATTAACATATGGTCTTAAATTCCATACTCAAATTGCTCTAGGTTGTCCATGAGTGCCTTCCATTGCGCCAGCTCAACAGGTGCTAGAGGATCATATATTGATACAGAAGGATCAATACCCTTCCTCATGCACGTCATCCCATTTGGCCCAATGTGAGGAAAACCGTGTGCTTTAGGAGCACATTCAGAGATACTTGACTTGTTAGGAGATAATCGAACCATTTTCTCCCGAATAGCTTTTATTTTTTCCAACCTCAATTCTTCTTGTGCATCTTCATCCACACATTTCACGGTAACCTTCATTGACGAACTGCCCTCCGTCACAAGTTTGGACGTTTTTGGTGGAGCCTGTGCAGAGGTCTCATGCTTTCTCGCATCCTTCCCTACATTTAGCAGAGCCTTCTTTAACTCAACATGTTTACGCTTTTCCTTCTTTTTCTCATCCGCCGCTTTCTTCTTATCATCGGCCTTTTTCTTTTTTAACTTAGCCTCTGCCTTCTTATCTTCTTTCAGTTTTGTGTTGCACCTCGTGACGGGTCCCTTAGGAGGAGATTTAACGGTCTCATTGACATCAACAACCACATTGGCCAAATCCTTCTTCATCTCATGTGTCTTGGCCACTTCATCTTCCGAATTTAGTTCAACCCTCAAAGCATCGGCTCTTGCCACAACAAAATTCTCGACACTCTGTTTCTACTCTAAATATTTTGCAGGGGTCTTAGTTGTGGGTGGACTATCAACGGGTCCCTTAGAAGGAGATTCAACGGTCTCATCAACATCAACAACCACATTGGCCGATGGTAGCTCCTCGACCTCACTCTGTTTCTCCTACAAAACTTTTGTAGGGGTCTTATCTGCGGGTGGACTATCAACGGGTTTTGGCTGTAGAATTTGCGGCGGCGAGGGATATGTTAGAGATGGGGGTTGGGTTTTTGAGAGGTGATCATTGTTTCCAGGACTTTCATGTAAAGCCAGTTCTTTCAGATACACCTGGATTGTCTCTCTGACAATTTATTGAATCATGTTTGTGAAACCCCCCCCCTCCCCCACAAGTGATTCAGCCAAAACCCGCATAAAATTTTCCATAAGAGCCACAGATTCTACACCTATAATTAGCGGTTTTCCCTACAACTTTCTTCTGCTTCTTTGTTGGTAGCTCGGCATCACCCGAGATTTCAGCATTCCTTCTTTTATTTTTCTTATCTTTCTTCTGCTTCTTTATTTGTTGCTCGGCCGCAGCCAGAACTTCAGTCGCCCTTCCTTCTTTTATTGTGCACATCCCAAAAACCACTAGCGTAGCGGCCTGCGTATATGTCTGTTATCAAGTTCATAAGTTGTGGGTCGTCTTCGTCATCCAGCCACTCAGGAAACAACTCTTGTAAAGACTCCTTCATGACCATATTCCTCACGCGCACCTGCACAACTTAAAACATAAAAACTATCCAACACGTAACTCTGCCACTATTAAAAATAAAAAAACTTATACATCAGCCACCTCACATATAAAAACTAGCTCTCAGTTACTCGTAACTCAGTCGACAAGATAATAAAAACTGAATAAAAACTTGGTCGTTGAACAGGAGATACAAAACGTCTCAACATAACACATCCACCAAATTATTAGAAACTCGGTCTGAAACATTACCTTGCCATAATTTTTTATCTCATCAGAGATGGAAGAATCTAAATTTGCACGTGGACGACTTCCAGGCCATCGAAGAAGCGGAATTGGCGGAATCTCATTGTTTCTTAACCTCTTCCCATAATTCTCTCCGAAGCAAGTGATAGATTCATACACCCAAACCAATAACACGTGAGCTAAACCATTGATACTGTATGAGGCACCCAATGTTCTCGACAACTTAATAGATTTAACATGAGCTTCAAATGCAACACGACCCCATGGATATGCCATCATAGCTTCATCGTCGAATACCATTTTTCAGTTTTAAAAGGTATCCTAGAATTAGTACTTAGAGCATAAATACCAACGTCTTGCATGAATAACAGGCCCAACCATTTGCGCTTTTCTTTAGTCCATGTCCGACAAACCCTTAATGATTTTCTCAATTCATCTAACTTGGGTCCCATCCCACGCGGCACACTCAACCCATCCCAGAAAGCTTCGTATTGCTCAAGTTCAGGTTCAAAACTTTTTGTTGGTAGTGGGTTTGTGTTTAACCCAGTTATCTTAGCAAATTCTTTTAATCCAAACCTGTAGGTTGATCATGAACGATACTCCAAATCCCCATCTTATTGTCTACAAAGTAGATAATGTACAGTCTTAGCAGACCACAAGATCTGGCTATCAGCTAGCTTGACAATGATTCCAACACGTAACGCCTTCAGCTCTTGCCACACATCAGTACCTATTGCATATCTAACTTTCAGGATGTCTCCCAAACGGACATTGTGATTTAACAATTTTTTTCCAAGCTTAGAAGCGCTTAAAAGTCTTGGAGGGTAATCCCGTGTTTGATATTCAGAGGCAGACATCTGATCATAAAAAGACAAATATAAATCAGCCATATATACAATTAACCCAGCTGCGATGGAAAACAAAATCAGCCATAACATAATGAAAACTCAACAACAATAAGATATATAACTCAGCCACTATGTAAATTAACTCAGTCACATCATAATATAAAACTCAGTCGTATCAGAAATCAAACTTAGTCTTAACAATAATCAAACTCAGACGCGTTATATGTCAAAATCACTCGCAACATACAGGAGAACACGACGAGGGCGAATACGGTTTCGACGAAGACGATTTCGGAGAAGACGACCAGGGTTAAAAGTATGGAAAGTAAACTGTTATTTTTATTTAGGGATTTACTCTGTGTAAAATACAAGAGTGTATAAGAAGATTTGTTTATTTAAATGTAAAATGAAACTCA
Organism: Iberis pinnata; assembly: GCA_900406425.1. Lineage (NCBI taxonomy): Eukaryota > Viridiplantae > Streptophyta > Magnoliopsida > Brassicales > Brassicaceae > Iberis > Iberis pinnata. The sequence continues at coordinate 3,910 of OVBE01009333.1, read as the reverse complement.
GACACAACAACAACAACAAAAAACTGGTCTGCAACAAAATCAAACCCAATCGCAATGTAAATCAAACTCGGTCGTAACAGAAATCAAACTCAGCCACAACATAAATCAAACTCGTCCGCAACAGAATTAAACTCATCCGCAACATATATCAAGGTGAATCAATCGCAACTTACCACAAATTTCGACGAGGATTCACAATAAGATTTCGACGAGCGCGTTAACTAGGTCACTAAACCATTTTTTAGTCATAGTGAAATAGTTGAGCGAATGAGAAATTTGATATATATTTGACGTGGAATACGGTTTAATGATGTGGAATATGGTTTAGTGACGTGGATTTGTTCATTATAAATTAACCAAATCGTAATTTTTGTAAGATGTATGGTATTCTAGTCATTTTTGAAATTTTATGCGGCTGAGTTCTGATTTCAATAAAGCTTAGTTATTAGTCGAAGAGTCACGAATTTTTTTACCTAGGTAACGTAATAAGACACCATAGCCTCGTATTATGATGTAATAGATGCGTAATACTAAACCTCCGTTTTTATTTGATTGATGTTTTTTTAGTTTTTAAATGATTGATTTTTTTTAATTTTCTATGCTAATAAGAATTCAACCCCGTAATTTCTCATTTTTAACCTTCCACATCATCATTTCACCAGTTTTGGTGTTTTGAAAGTGACAGAAATATAAACGTAGTCACTTTGTTTCTTTTTAATGGATGTTTTATATTTTAATTTATTTTTTTAAAAACTAAAGATTTTGTAATTTTTAAGAAAGATTTTTTTTACGTTTTCAAGAAAGAAAGGGAAAATCACGTCGCGTCAAATTCATATAATTTTTTGGCACGCATGAGAATATGTGAACAAATTAAAAGAGGAAACAGTTGTAAACGAACGTTACGGCTGAGTTATCCTACTAAAGGCCTAGTTTATCTTTGTGTATTTCTGAGTTATGTTCTTTACTTGTCGACTGAGTTATGATCAATTTACGACTGAGTTATAATCATGGTTATAACTTATAACTTTCAGACGTTGCATAAAATACTGGAATTACGAATTTTTAATATTTAGAAAGAAAATAACATAAAAACAGCTAACAACCGAACAATCATACCTACATACCACCATCAAAATACTCAATGGCCACAGAAATCTCGTCACCATCTTCCATCATTAACTGAAAAAGAAATTTAAAACATGACAATATTAATTTTGGATATAATGGATTTCAACAAAGTTATTAAATACAAAAGCGAGCAAAATAACCGAAAGAGGAGTATTCGTAGGTCTAAGTCGCTTGTTTTCATACATGAACTGAACCGTGCCAAGATCAACATTTTTCCATTTACAATACTCAGACATTATTTTCTTCCCACGTGTATGAACACTCATCACGAATTCATACCTATACCCGACTTTGAGAGTAATTTTGTTCGTATGAATTGGTTCAGGAGATGGAGATCTTGTTGACACCCAAAAGACCCTGTCGAGGACCTAGGGATTGTAAAGATATTTGTGCAGAGAATTTTGATGAATATAAAACGTACTAGTTTTGGTGTTTTCAAAGTGAGAGGCAATATAAAACGTAGTCACTTTGTTTCTTTTTAATGGATGTTTTATATTTAAATTTTTTTTTAAATAAAGATTTTGTAATTTTAAATTTACGTTTTCAATAAAGAGAGGGACACTCACGTCGCGTCAAAGTCATAAAAAATTTTGGCACGCATGAGAATTCCCGGATAGGGTTTGACCTCGACAAATTAATATCACATCATAGCCTAATAGTTGCGTAGTAAGACATCATTTGCCTTGGTTAAACAAATTTATCGATATTATACGACTAAGTTATTGTTTATCATTCGGCTGGGTTATTATTATTGTCTTATACGGTTATAAACGAAACAGCTAAGTTATTTTTATTTAATGCCTAAGTTATATAATTTAAAATACACGATACGACTGAGTTACATCAAGCTGGTTATTACTTTAAGCTGATTATTATTTTTTAACACTTTTTTGCTAAGAACTTTCGTTAAGAAACACCAATGGGGGTGGTCAGGTAAGAAAACCAGAAGTGCTGATGATAACAGTGCTTTCTTAAACCATCATAAAATCAGAAATCCCTAGGTATAACTTAAAGAAAGACTGAAGCACTCTTATAACTAAGCCGAGGAAACAAAACAAAAACTAAGCTAAGAAGAAATGAATATCTTCTTCTTATTATTATTATTATTCTTCTTACCAACTACTTTGCAATCAGAGCCACTACTTGATACATAAAAAAAAAAGAAACTAATTATTTTATATGCCATAGAGTACCAACCTTGAAGATTGAAAACTAAAAAGCCAAACTACTTATAAGGCTGTTTTTTCAGATCGTGATTTATATACTCATCAAAAGATGAATATACAAAGAAAGTTTCACATATAAATCTGTCAAAGGCAAAAAAAATCAAATTTACCACTACCATGTTTGATTCTCTTCAAGGCTGCTTCAGCGGCACTCATTTCTGCCAATTTTTTGGTTTTACCTTCCATTCCACTGAAAGTTTTTTGACTATACTGAATGGTTGATACAAAAGAAAGATCATGTAGTGGACCAAAGGCGATAGTATTATAAACTAGAAAAGTATTTAGTTTTCTCTGAGCAATTTATTGCAACATATTTTTGTAAGGAACACAAAGAACTTCATCATCCCGGATTACAAAAATGACAAAGAAGCTAAACTTAGAAAAATGCAAAATTACATAATTACTTTAAAAGAGGTAGGAACCAACTTGTATAATCAACGATTCCAATGTTAATCTTGCGGCTGCTTGTTTAGCGGCTTTTTGTGTTGGGTAGAAGGTTAGAGTTTTGAATCTCTGTCCCAAAACCGTAATCGCACAATGAAATTTAGGAATATGATCAAGCCCTTCTTGCTTAATAGCTTAGACCAGTATAGAGTTAGTTCGTTTCTTAACGTAAGCTTCGAGTCGCGTCTTAGCTAAATGATCCATTTGGAAGAAAGAGATAGATAGGGAGAAACAAATAGAGAGAGAAGAAACACAAAATGAGACAGAGAAGGCAAGTGAAATTGTTTATTAAATATTTTTCTCTTTACTGCAGTACGTATATTAAGGTAATGAATGGTAACCACATGGCGGGGCGTTATTTCCTACTTCTTGTCAATAACACTTATGTGTGGGTGCGTTTTTTACCATATGTCTGATTACGTAGTTATTATGTCAGATACTATTATGCCATATTAGAAAAATATGACGCGACGATTTTTATATACGTATATTTTTCCTGCCGCCGCTGAGATGTCTTATTACGAGGTGTAATGATGCCTTATTACGTTTTCCGACGTAGAATAACTTCACCCTTTAGATCATATCCAATGGTGCTTTATTTTCCACTTTTTGCTTCATTTTGAAGCAAAATTTACTCCAATGGTGCTTCATTTCTTGCTTCATTTTTTGAAGATGAAGTTTTTTTAATTGTAAATTGGTCATTTACTTTAACTTTATTGGTAGTTCATTCTTAAACAAAATATTTACAGTGGTATTACCAATTTTATGTTATAAAGTTATCTACTTACTTTTAAACATCAAAATATAATAAAAATACATAGTAAATAGAAAATAAAAATACAAATTACAAATACATAACAAAAGTAAAATTCAAAATACAAATTAAAAATACATAACAAAAGTAAAATTCAAAATACAAATACATAATTCACTTTCATCAATGATTTGTGGTTTAGGGTTTACTAAAAAATATAAAGAGGGAAGTTAACCCAACCCTAAACCCTAAATCCTTAATCTTCTGATACTTTTCTCATATAAAAACATGAGTTAGACTATTGATGAGTTATTTAGAGTATATTGTATATGATTAACTTTATATGAGTTAGATCTCG
>OVBE01009332.1:0-16152 GCA_900406425.1 Iberis pinnata | reverse complement strand
TAATAATAATAATAATAATAATAATAATAATAGGCATGTAATTGTATAACAAAACATATTAGTTTAGTTTTAGCATAAAAAATATTAGTTCCTAATAATTACTATGAAATAAATTATATTAGTGTTGACCCCATAAAAATATATGTTTAGTTCCGCCACTGATTTCTCTCTATTTGTCTTTCAATATTTTCTCTTGACCGATTCCACAACTCCGCCGTGTTTTTTGTCGCCGGTGACCGGCTATAAGCTGACACTGAGCTTTTTCGGATTTTTCTTTTTCTTTTTTTGGCGTTGTTGTTGTCTTGTTCCGCTTCCTCTCCTCTTTACCCTCACCGCCTCTTCCTCTAGCTTCCCTTGGCCTGCATGTGCCGCCGATGAAGCTCTTCTACCCCTGAACGTTAATTTGTTGCTGCTAAGCTGGTGGTTACAGGCTTCCGGTAGTCACATTTGGATCTTATTTTCTTGCACGTCTCATATTTCAAATCTGGGCCACGATTTGCGATGGTTTTATCACATGTTTAGTTTGAGGAGGTTCTACTTGGTCTTTCATGACAAATCTTCCGATGGCCAAAGATTCTAGCAGCTTTTCTGTTTCGCTGGCGCCTTGCTGGTCAATGTCGGCCGAATGAACGAGAGGATGAACGAGAGGAAGACGCGGACACCTTTGCGTAACATGGGTTTTAGGTTGGGCCGGTTCAAGGCCCAATTCTTATTTTGATAAATCCATTAGCTGTATTTTGCTGTGTTTGTCATGTAATTATCTGTGTGTGTTTTTAATTTCTGTTTTAGGTTTTAAGCATGTCAACTTAGTTTTATTAGATCATAGTGTTCAATTCGCATGGGTCCATAACTTGCGCTTATATCCCGAGATGGATAAAAACTGTAAAATAGGGACTAGGGGACTTCTATCTCCCGGTTTGGGATTAGTTCTTCTCATTCTTAGGAGATTTAGTATATCATATAGTTTTGTTAATTTCGATAAGAGATCATATACCCAATATGAGTTTGTACCTTCCCCAAGTGGAATTTGTATTACCTTTTTATGGGTTGTTCGCTTATGATTTAATATAATTAAGTTGACAAATAAATTATTTTTGTAAAAATATTCACGTCTTACTATATATAGTCATGTGAACAATATTTATAGTATTGTGGATAATATTCACTAAGTGACTAACTTAAACTATGAGCACTTGTGAACAAGTTATATAATGAATACTTGTAAACAAGGTATCTTACATATAGTTTTCTCTTAATTCATATACACAAACAATAAGTTATCTAATGGATAGAGGTAATAAAGTTGTCCATGAATAGACTACTAATCTTCGATATCATGGACAAAATGCAAGGTTTTCATATCAAAAATTGATAAATACTGACATATAAAAAATAAAATTACAATATTTATATTTGTATGGGCAATTTTGACCAACTTAAGCCATGTGTCTACTACTAGCTATTATACCAATATCATTTGTGGACAAAATGCATGGTTTTCATTCAAAAAATTAAGAATTGTTGACATATTCAAAATAAGATTACATATATATTGACTACATGTTTTACATGTTGTAAAACATGATAAATGTTGATGGAAAATCGATAGCAATATTTTCTTTTGGGATTTCTCGAAAATTTGTGGCAGATTTCTCAAGAGAAGAATCCACTAGAAATCAGGTTTCACACAATTTATACAAGAACAATTTAAATATATCTCATTCATACATGAAGATATATACTAAATATAAATGAATCTTAGATTATCTTAATCCAAAGACAATGAAGAAGAAAAAATACAAGTAATGTAAATGTTGAAGCTAAATGTTCTCATCCTAATCTTGAGGGAGGCATAAAGAATTAAAGATGAATCAGATCCAAAAATTCAAGATTAACAAGAAGGTCTAGAACCTCATGAACAATAGCTGCGGAAAATCACAAGAAGAAGGTTCATGATCAAGGAAAATAGTTCTATGAAGATTTTAAGAGCTAAAGAAGAACCTCGAGAAGAAATTCTAGGAAGAACCTCAAGATTCAGTAACCCAATAGCCTTTTGTTTTTAGTAGCAAGCAATGCAAAGGTCTAATATAAAAGAAAAGCATAAGCTACGTGTGTGCATTCTAAGGAACATTCCGAACTAACTAGGATAATTTAAGTAACAAACTAGGATGTTTTAAAACTTAGCTCATAGAAGAATCACCTCGAAGTGGAATCATCTCAATAGAAGCTCGGATGGTGGAGTTATGAATCTTGCAATCAGGAGAAAAGAGAGCTTATTCGATTCAGACAGATATGTAGTGTTTGGAGGATTACATTCAGACGAAAAGAAATGAAGTTATGATACAAAATTATCTACAGTCTCGACTCATAAGAGACTCAAAATCAACTGAAACCAAGTCATTATCATTCTTGGTTGAGAAGATAACAACAATACAACCCTAACCATGGAGTCTATACTATTTTATCCCAAGTGATTTTCTATACCCAGAACTTAGAATTCAGGAAGGTTAGAGTTCAATTCAAGAAAAACTTCCAACAACTTAGGAAGAGCATCCTGAGACATCCACACCATACAAGGAATAGGAAGAGTCTCATATTTAAATTTTGACTTCTTGATCATCGTACTTGCAATACTCTCTTCTTTATTTCTCTTTATATATGGTTTAAGCATGAACCAATATGAATCTAAGGAGAATTCAAACCTTTCTCTTCACAATTCTCTCGATTCTACTCATGTTTTTCTTTATCCTAAAATTATATTCCTACATTATGTCCTTCAACCTTTCATAAATCATAGTNTAGTTTTAATATTTTAAATTATAAAATAAAAAAAAAAAAAAAAAAAAAAACAAGTCAATTTCTGACTAGAGAAACTAACGGATTAAAATCCGTTGGAAATATGCGACAGAAACTCGACGGATAAACAATCCGTCGATGTTCTGTCAGTTTTTCAGACGATAAATTATTTAACATAAAGTGTTATTAGAAATCTCTTTTAATATCGACGGATTTACCCAATCCGTCGATTTTCCTTCGATAAATCAGACTTTTTTAGACCCTAAACATGAGTTTTAATATTTTTTTAAAAATACAAGATTATAAAGTACACAATACATAAAAGATTGAATCATGTTTCATACCTTAAAACATGAATCCCGAGTAAATTACTAGAACGACATTTGTCGAAACACGTAATCATATGATATAACCGAAAGTGTTTTATAACTTATAAGATGATCAACGGTAAAATTCGGAACTAGAAAAAAATGTTATCATTTTTTTTATTACGATTCATTATAACTCTTAATGTGTTATCATTCGTTTGTATTTATGATTGAATCTTAAAACTAAACCCAAAATAAATCATTAAGACAAACCCTAAATGAAGCCCTAAATCCAAAAAAATCAGATTTATCGATAGAAAACCGATGGGTAGTAAATCCGTCGATATTTCCGACGGATTATCAATGGATTTATCCAATCTGTCGGTTTTTTGTCGATAAATTTGATTTTTTTTTAGACCCTAAACATGAGTTTTAATATTTTGTTTAAATACATGATTATAAAGTACACAATAAATAAGAGATTGAATCATTTCATACTTTAAAACATGAATCCCGAGTAAATTACTAGAACGGCATTTGTCGAAACATTTTATCATATGATATAACCGAAAGTGTTTTATAACTTATAAGATCTTCAACGGTAAAATTCGGAACTAGAAAAATGTTATCATTTGCGTTTGATTATGATACATTATAACTCTAAATGTGTTATCATTCGTTTGTATGTATGATCGAATCCCAAAACTAAACCCTAAATAAATCCCTAAACCAAATCCTAAAATTTTTATCAAGAAACCGACGGATTTCCTACGGATTATTCAAATCCGTCGGAAATCCGTTGGATTATTCAAATTCGTCAGAATTATGTCGGATTAGTCAACATGCAATCCGTGGATTTTCCCTTGATATGTTTACCGCGTTTTATTTTTGCCAAAATTTTTGGAATCAGTCAAAATTCAATTTATTTCAAAATCAACGGAAAACCGACGGGTATGTCTCTCGATTTTGACGATATTATATTTTGACATACTCTTCTTCTTCTTCCTCCATTATTTCACGAAAACCTTAGAAGTTTTAGAGAAAAAAAGTTCAAACCTTGCGATTTCAACCGATCAATGGCCGAAAGACATACAATGTAAGTTATATTAACTAGTTTTAGGAAGATTGTTTTGATTTTTTTGGAATTGAGCGGTTAGTTTAGGATTCTTAAGAATTTTTGGAAATTTTGGGTTTTTGGGAAATTTTAAGAACTTCTATGGATTTAGGAAGATTGCTTTGATTTTGTTAGATTTAGAATTGTTTGATATGTTTAGAATTGTTAGTTTGTTTGATAGATTTAGGAATGTTAGTTTGTTTGATAGATTTATAAATTTTTGGGTTTTAGGAAGTTTTGGAAATTTAGGGTTTTTGTAAATATTTTAGAATTTTGATGGATTTAAAATTGTTTGATATGTTTAGGATTGTTAGTTTGTTTGTTTGATAGATTTTTTGGGTTTTTAGGAAAGTTTGGAAATTTAGGGTTTTTGTAAAATTTTGAGAATTTTGATGGAGTTAGAATTATATTTAGGATTGTTATTTTGTTTGAAATATAGATTTAGGATTGTTGTATTTACATAGTTTAAAATTTATAAATTGAAATTATATAGTAATTTAATTATAATAATTTAAATAAAAGTTTAAAATTTACATTTAAAATATAAAAATAAATTACATAGTAATTTATATTTTTACTATTATATAATTTTCAATTAAATTTTAATACTAATGTTCAATAACCGTAATACTAATTTAAAATTTAAATATTAATGTTCAATAACCGCAATTACTAATTTCAGTAATTACGGTCGTTTCAAGTTTGTCGGGGGATCTTTAGAGGAGATGAAGGCTTTGCAGGCAGAGTGCGACGCTCAAATAGAGGCGATGCAAGCTTCACAAACTATGATAAAAGAGCTTATGCGACGTTTCCCGGGCTAGATTAATATATCTCTCGTTTTGTATAATTAGAATTGTAGGATTTAAGAATTTTTATGAATACTTTTATTATAATTTTATATATATTATGAACTTAATTTTTTTATTTTTATTAATTTATATTAATATTTTTAATTTACTATTTTTACTATTTTTTTGTTTTCTGTCGATAACTTTTTTATTTTTTTAAAGAATCCCTCAATATTTTTGACGGATAATAAACGACGGTAAATAAATGTGACGGATTTTACCGTTGGTTATAAGCCATCGATAATCCATTGGAAATATCGATGGATTATTGACGGATTTATAAAAACCGACCATTTACAACCGACTGACCACATCGGTCGGTAATCCGTCGGTTTTACCCTGTTATCGACGGAAAACTGACAGATATGCCCGTCGGTTTGTCCATGTTTTCTTGTAGTGTAATGATGTATTCGTTGATGAATCGTTCTATAATGGTTGTCTTCATGAACTAAATTTCCTACACTTTTTACTTGGTGTAGACTTTAATGGTACATCAACATGAACAAGCATATGCGACTAGCATTCGAGATATGATATTTGGTTAGTCTATGGAGAAACTGGTACGGGGAATCGGAAATGTAAGTCTAATTTATATTCTTCTTGATTCTTCATAAGGTTAGGATATCTTCCTCTGCTTTTAAAATTTGACTCTAGGCGCTGCTAGGTTTAATTATGCCTACAAAAGAGGCGGTTCACCATTCTTAAGACATTTATCATTTCTCATCTCTCTTTCAATTTCCTGGAACCACCACTCTCCACTACGTTTTTAACCGCAATCTTTCTCTCTCTCCTAGATGCGACGAGGTAAAAATCAGCTTGTATCTTATCTCTTTTAAATTTTCATTAAAGTTTAGGCTCTCTTTTCCTAAATTTTTGCTTTTCCTATTTCGAATATCTTTGGATTTTCTATGTCCTTTTTCAATTTCTTCTTTGTCGGGCCCATTCTATCAACCATGGTGAGCCATCTTTCTCTTCGCTCTTGGAGTATAAGTTCATCGTCACGTATCACGGCCAGTGCCAGCGTCAGAACTCCTATGGTCTGTAATCAAGAGCAGTTGCGGCTTAGGCGATTATGACCTTCTCTGACTCCTTGTCAACTACGAATTTGGTGGCGGTGATTGGAGAATAGTTTGATTTCCCGTCTGATGTTAGATTCCTTGTTCCAGAACATGGTCAATTTCTTGAGTCTCCTCCGCCTGGGTTCGTGACGGACTACAAAATCTTCTTCAAAACGTTTGGGTTTTGTTTTCCAGTTTCATAATTTTTGGTTTGATATCTCCGCCACCGAGGGTTGGCTTTGAGCCAGCTGATGCCGAAAGAAGTTTGGCATGTAATCTTCCTAATGATACAAGCACTTGAGAATGTGTTCCAGTTGGGCTGGGACATTCTCGAGGAGGTTACCCATATTAAGAGAGGCCCGAAGGGTGGTCTCAGCTACATCGCCAATAAACCTAATCAGGGGTTTGGGACTGGAAAAACTCTTAAGAACGAAGTTGACTGGGTTCGTCGATGGTCTCGATAGGTATGACTCTTGTTGTTTGGAGATCCGTGGTAGATGTGAGGGTAGCTAAAACATCTACATGAGTGTTTTCTCCTATGGGGAATCTGATCAGGTCGAACTCAAAGAAATCTTTAGAAAGATTTTTGGCCACATCTAAGTATGCTTCCATTTTGTCGTCCCTTGTTTCGTATCCACCACTGAATTGGTTCGCCACTAGCTGGGAGTCGCAATAGGCGTTGATCTATTTTTACCCAATTATCGCTACTAGGCGAAGGCTGACTATCATTGCTTCGTATTCAACTTTGTTGTTTGAAGCTATGAAGTTTAACCTGAATGATTGTTCAATCATCTTTCATGTAGGGGCGAGCAGTTGTATGCCTATCGCCGAGCTGTTTTTGTAACTTGCTCCGTTGAAGTATAGTGTCCATTGTGCTTCACAATACTTGGACTTGTTTTCCATCTCCGGTGGTAGTTTTATGAGGAAGTCTGCGAGCATTTGGGATTTTGTGCATTTTTCTGCTTTTGAACTCTATATCAGGTTTGCTGAGCTCGACTGCCTATTTGGAAAATCTTCTTGATTGGTTGGGACTGTGTAAAATTGTGCGCAATGGCTGATTTGAGTAGGCGACGATTGAGTGGGATTGGAAGTAGGATGAAATTTTCTTGCCGAGTGGACTACTGCCAGAGCTAGTTTTTCTATTGTTGGGTACCTTGTCTCTCCGTCTTCTAGGATCTTGCTGATGTAGAATATTGGATTTTGGTTTTCAAGCTCTTCGCGTACTACGACCGAGCTAACTGCGTACGATGATACTACGATATACAGGAACATGGTTTCCCCTTCTTGCGGCTTGGACAATATATGAGGCGTTACCAAGTAGGTCTTCAGTTCTTTTAATGCCAGTTCGCATTCTTCGTCCCAGACAAAATTTTTACTCCCTTTGAGGAAGTTGTAGAATGGTAGGAATTTGTGGGTTGACTTGGATATGAATCGGGTTAGGGCTGCTATTCGATCTGTTAGCGTTTTTACTTCTCTTGTGCTCTTGGGCGATGGCATCCTTAGCAGCACATTAATTTTATTATGTTTAGCTATGATGCCTCTTTTAGTTACCAAATAACTAAGGAATTCTCCTAAGGTGTTCAGGATTTGGAAGAAGACGCGTAGGTCGCCCACATGATCGTCCTCGTCGGAATATTTAACAAGCATGTCATCTATGTATAGCTCTATTTTTTTCCCAAGCTGTTCGAAGAACATCTTGTTGACCAAACGCTAGTAGGTGACCCCAGCATTTTTCAGACCGAATGGCATTACCTTATAACAGTAAATGTATATGTCGATGACGAATGCTATTTTTTCTCTATCATCAGAGTGCATAAATATTTGGTTATAGCCACAGAAAGCATTCATGAACAAAAGGAGTTTATAACTTGATGTGGCTTCGACTAGCTGGTCTATGTTTGGTAGCGGAAACTTATCCTTGGGGCATGCTTTATTTAAGTCTATGAAGTTCCGTTCTTTTCTTTACCACCAGGGGATTTGCCAATCAGTCCGGGTATTTAACCTCAGTGATGGATCTTGCGCCCATCAGATTTTCCACTTCGTCTTGAACCATATGAGCTTGCTCTGCGGCTAGTGTGCGTTTCTTCTGCTTGACGGGCTTGTTTATTTGGGTTGACGTTCAGCTCATGGAACATTATGTCTAAGCTTATTCCCGTCATGTCTGTAGTATTCCAGGAAAAAGTGTGTTTATTCTCCTTGAGGAAGTTTATCAGGTCATCTTTTATATTATTTCTCAACTTGGAAACTATTTCGACGCAGCATTCTGGGGAACCTGGATCGATACAATATTGCATTACTTTCTCTAGTTTGGGTTCCTCGTAGCTTAGTATTTATGGGGTGGTTGGTTCCCCAATCTGTAATTGCCATAAAGCTTTCATTTTAAGCTGGATTTCAGCTAAGTAACAAGCTCATATCGACCTTTGGCTCCCTTTGATTGTTTTGACTCTTTCCTTAGTAGGGAACTTGACGCATTGGTGGTACGTAGAGGGTACCACCTTCATCGCGTTTATCCAGGGTGTCACCAAGGTCGCGTTGTATATCGTTGGCCGGTCCATTACTGTGAATTTGATCATCTTGGATATTCTTGCTCCATGCATGAGTAGTTTGATCGTCCCCAACGTCATGGAGAATTCGCTTGTGAAACCCATTAAAGGCGTAGGGAATCCTTCTGTCTGGGATAGCTCTACGTCCATTTTGGCTAACATTTCGTTGAAAATTAAGTCTACTCATCTTCTGGTATCCACGAGTATCCTCGCGATTTTGTAATCCTCTAGATCAGGTCTATGAACAGTGGGTCAGCATGGGGGAGGTCGAGACCCGTTGTATCCATCTCGTCAAAAAGAATAGGTTCTCTGACTTCCTGGGGTATAGTTTGCCATCTCTCGTAAGAGGCAGCCTTTCGTTCATATGCTTTGATCGACATAATCTAATTCAAACCAAATTGGTGGTTCTCCATGATCATGTTGATCTGCTTCTTAAATGGTGGGGTTGGTGCCACATGAGATAGCTCTTCCTGGGCTCATTTTAGAGGATTGACTTCCTCGTTCGATTCTTATATATCGGGTTGGGTACTTGCTGCCTTAGCCTTGATGGACTCCACTAGTTCGCCTGATTGGTACTTTGCAAAGAGGAAGGACTTGAAGCTCTTGCATTCCTCGATCGAATGGCCATCTTGGTTGTGATACTCCCAGTGATTTTTGGTACTTTCTTGCTCCTCAGATCGTTTCCACTAGTTCCATAGACCATTTTTGGGCTTTCCAGCGTAAAAGGTCTGATTCCCTGCTGGGGAAGTGCGCCTTAGGGTTCCCTGTTGACTTGTTGGGTTTTTCTCCCTGCTTTTTTCGCATTTCGATTAAGTCTTCCTGTATTCGCGCAAAAACCTTACCTCTATGCAATGCGTCATCAATTGTCGCCAGAGAGTTCAGTATCAAATCCTCTATGAATTAAAATTCGCCCTAGACCGTATTTTTGAAGGCATAAATTGCCCAAAAATCGCTACTAGGCGAAGGCCGACTATTATTACTTCGTATTCAACTTCGTTGTTTGAAGCTGCGAAATTTAGCCAGAATGATTGTTCAATCATCTTTTATGTAGGGGCAAGCAGTTGTATGCCTATCGCCGAGCTGTTTTTGTAACTTGCTCCATTGACGTATAGTGACCATTGTGCTTCACAATACTTAGACTTGTTTTCCATCTCTGGTGGTAGTTTTATGAGGAAATCTGCGAGCACTTGGGATTTTGTGCATTTTTCTGCTTTTAAACTCTAGATCAGGTTTGCTGAGCTCGACAGCCCATTTGGAAAATCTTCTTGATTGGTTGGGATTGTGTAAAATTGTGCGCAACGGCTGATTTGAGTAGACCACAATTGAGTGGGATTGGAAGTAGGATGTAATTTTCTTGTCGAGTGGACTACTGTCAGAGCTAGTTTTTCTATTGTTGGATGCCTTGTCTCTCCGTCTTCTAGGATCTTACTGAGGTAGAATATTGGGTTTTGGTTGTTAAGCTCTTCGCGTACTACGACCGAGCTAACTGCGTACGATGATACTACGATATACATGAACATGGTTTCCCCTTCTTGCGGCTTGGACAATATATGAGGCGTTATCAAGTAGGTGTTCAGTTCTTTTAATGCCAGTTCGCATTCTTCGTCCCATACAAAACTTTTACTCCCTTTGAGGAGGTTGTGGAATGGTAGGCATTTGTGGGTTGACTTGGAAATGAATCGGGTTAGGGCTTCTATTCGATCTGTTAGCGTTTTTACTACTCTTGTGCTCTTGGGCGATGGCATCCTTAGCAGCATGTTAATTATATTAGGGTTAGCTATGATGCCTCTTTTAGTAACAAAATAACTAAGGAATTCTCCTAAGGTGTTCAGGATTTGGAAGAAGACGCGTAGGTCGCCCACATGATCGTCCTCGTCGGAATATTTAACAAGCATGTCATCTATGTATAACTCTATTGTTTTCCCAAGCTGTTCGAAGAACATCTTGCTCACCAAATGCTAGTAGGTGACCCCAGCATTTTTCAGACCGAATGGCATTACCTTATAACAGTAAATGCATTTGTCGATGAAGAATGCTGTTTTTTCTCTGTCATCTGAGTGCATAAGTATTTGGTTATAGCCACAGAAAGCATTCATGAACAAAAGGAGTTTATAACTTGATGTGGCTTCGACTAGCTGGTCTATGTTTGGTAACGGAAACTTATCCTTGGGGCATGCTTTATTTAAGTCTATGAAGTCGATGCATACTTTAAACTTTTCGATCTTTTTCTTTACCACTAGGGGATTTGCCAACCAGTCCGGGTATTTAACCTCTGTGATGGATCCTGCGCCCATCAGATTTTCCACTTCGTCTTGAATCATCTGAGCTTGCTATGCGGCTAGTGTGCGTTTCTTCTGCTTGACGGGATTGTAAATTGGGTCGGCGTTTAGTTCATGAAACATTATGTCTAAGATTATTCCCGACATGTCAGTAGTGTTCCGGGAAAAAGTGTGGTTATTCTCCTTGAGGAAGTTGATCAGGTCATCTTTTATATTATTTCGCAACTTGGAACCTATTCCGCAGCATTCTGGGAAACATGGATCGATACAATATTGCATTAATTTCTCTAGTTTGGGTTCCTCGTAGCTTAGTATTTATGGGGTGGTTGGTTCCCCAATCTGTAATTGCCATAAAGCTTTCTTATTGAGCTGGATTTCAGCTAAGTAACAAGCTCATATCGACCTTTGGCTCTCTTTGATTGTTTTGACTCTTTCCTGACTAGGGAACTTGACGCATTGATGGTACGTAGAGGGTACCGCCTTCATCGCGTTTATCCAGGGAGTCACCAAGGTCGCGTTGTATATCGTTGGCCGGTCCATTAATGTGAATTTGATCATCTTGGATATTCTTGCTGCATGCATGAGTAGTTTGATTGTCCCCAACGTCATGGCGAGTTCGCTTGTGAAACCCATTAAGGGCGTAGGGAATCCTTCTATATGGGATAGCTCTACATCCATTTTGGCTAACATTTCCTTGAAAATTAAGTCTACTCATCTTCTGGTATCCACGAGTATCCTCGCGATTTTGTAATCCTCTAGATCAGGTCTATTAACAGTGGGTCAACATGGGGGAGGTTGAGACCCATTGTATCCTTCTCGTCGAAAAGAATAGGTTCTCTGACTTCCTAGGGTATAGTTTTCCATCTCTCGCAAGAGGCAGCCTTCCGTTCATATGCTTTTATCGACGTAATCGAATTCAAACCGAATTGGTAGTTCTCCATGATCATGTTGATCCGCTTATTAAATGGTGGGGTTGGTGCCACCTGAGACATCTCTTCCTAGGCTCGTTTTAGGGGATTGACTTCCTCGTTCGATTCTTATATATCGGGTTTGGTACTTGCTGCCTTAGCCTTGATGGACTCAACTAGTTCGCCTGATTGGTACTTTGCAAAGAGGAAGGACTTGAAGCTCCTACATTCCTCGATCGAATGGCCATCTTGGTTGTGATACTCCTAGTGCTTTTTGGTACTCTCTTGCTCCTCGGATCGTTTCCACTGGTTCCACATACCATTTTTGGGCTTTCCAGCGTAGAAGGTCTGATTCCCTGCTGGGGAAGTGCGCCTTAGGGCACCCTGTTGATTTGTTGGGTTTTTCTCCCTGCTTCTTTTTTGCATTTCGATTAATTCTTCCTCTATTCGCGCAAAAACCTTACCTCTGTGCAATGCGTCATCAATTGTCGCCAGAGGGTTCAGTATCAAATCCTTTCTGAATTCAAATTCGCCTTAGACCGCATTTTTGAAGGCGGCAATTGCAGTGTTATCGTTTACCATCACTCGGGTTATTACCTCTTTTAATCGATCGATAGTTTTTCGGAGGGGTTAATTTGGCCCTTGAGTCATACTCCACATGTCTGCGTAGGAGATGTTCCTCTCAATGTACACTAAGTAATGCTTTAGGAACATCAAACTCATCTTATTAACACTGTGGATTGAGCACTCAGGTAGTCGTGAGAACCATGTGAGAACCAATCATTGAAGATGCTCACTGAAGAGCTCACAATACCTTGCGTCCTTCTCATGTTCGTCGAACTGCGCTCAGCTAACCGCTAATGGGAAGGCTGTCATGTGCGCGCTGGGTCTGTTTTCCTGCATAGAAGGGGTTTTTCATTTTCCCAGGTTTCTGTACTTCAGCGTTTTTTATGTGGGGGCGTACGGGCTGCGGAGAGTCTACTCCATCAGTCGGTCCAACTCAGGAACCGAGCTGATCTCCTGATGAACTTTAGAGTTTATTTTTCGGACGCCATCTTGGAGAGAGTTTTTCATCTCTTAGATCTCTCGGATCGAGGGCTGAGATTGCCTATCTGGTTAGGAGGAAAGGTGGTGGTAGTCCTCTTCGTACTCCTCGGGTCCTCTGTCTGAACTCTCGAATAGATCGATGCGATCACCCTCGTCACCTGAGTCCTCGGCATGGTCAGTGTGGTTGGACTGTTTGGGGTCACCTGAGATTGATTATCCTTCAGGATGGAGTGTTCCTCTCGGGTGTTGTCATCTGGCGGGATTTATGTTGCGTCAGAGCGGTGTGCATGCGTCTTGACCAATTTTGGGGTAGGAGTCAACATCATATCCCAGAATACTCCCCGGAGATGGGGTATTATCGAGTGGTGTCCCGAAGTGGTCCTCGGTGTGATGAGGCTGCCTGGTCGAGGCGTTTGGTAATCGCCTTGGCTTGATCTGCATATTCCTTCGCCATTTTATCAAGTTGATCGAGCAGAGACTGATTTAGGGCATCTTGCACCTCCAGTCTCTCGGACATTGATTGCATGGATTGACAGATTTCCTGGATTGTGCTAGTGTACTTGTCTGGTTGCGGTGGTAGTTCTTCGACCATGATGGTGTTGGATCTAGTTGTAATCTTATGCGTTAGAAAAACTTTAAACTTCCCCACAGACGGTGCCACTTTGTGAAAGTTAGAATCCGCAAAGTAGATTTATGGATAGATTTTAGTGAGGAAATCGGCAATTTTCATCTTAATAAGGAAAAAACAACACCTCAAACTTGTATGAATATAATTTGTATTAATAAGATTTTTTTTTGCTCAAACTTGCATAGAAGAGAAAATGTTCAAGTAAAAATTTGAAAAAGAGCCAAAAGATCATTTCTGCCTTGCTAATCCCTCTATTAATACACCTGAGGCCGGCTCCGATTCTAGCTTCGGCTTTTGGACACTTCGGGCTTCTGTTCTGATATTTCCATTGCGTGTACGTCTCCTTGTTGCCATGATCTTGGCGTATTCCAAGAAGTTCGGAACGATTGAGACTCGGTCATTCCTTACTCAGGTCGCCTTCTCATCGCCTTTAGTCACATCTCGCACTAGGCATTCTTGGTGTCATGTATCCACACTCAGGTAGAAATACATTCTTGGTCAATCTTTATGCGTCTAATACGTGCTGAACCAAGTAATATAATACCACTAGCTAAGGTGAAATCCTACTGAGGATATTTTGACACCAACATTTGATAAAATATAATTTCCAGAGTTTACGTTGACAGGATTCATATCATTACTAATAAAATTTGGACAAGAGGTAGCATCAAAGGTTTGCATCCCTAAGAATTTCATAGATATTTTTGTAAAGATAGTATATCCATTCATCCTCTGAAAAACACAGTTTGAAATATGGATTATTTTAAGAGAAAATAGCTCAAATACCATAGAAAGGTTCCATAATAACTAGAATACCATATATCTTTCAAAAATTACTAGAGTGCCTTCGAAACCCTTGTAAATTACGATTCACTCCCTTGCTTAGTTTTCTCTTAATTTGGTTAATTTATAATAAACAAATCCACGTCACTTGACCGTATTCCACATCATTAAACCGTAATCCACGTCAATAAAACATACAGTATACATATCAAATTTCTCAGTCGCTCAACATCTTCTAAATCTTATGCTGTGGCTGAGTATCATTTCTGTTACAGACATTTTTTTTTGTCTGAGTTTCATTTTACATATAAATACAAATCTTTTTAAATAAAAACAACAGTTTAGTTTCCCTACTTTTAACCTTGGTCGTCTTCTCCGAAATCGTCTTCGTCGAAATTGTATTCGCCCTCGTTGTGTTGTCTTGTATGTTGCCAGTGATTTTGACATATAATGAGTAAGAGTTAGATTATTGTTAAGACTAAGTTTGATTTCTGATACGACTGAGTTTTATATTTTGATGTAACTGAGTTATTCTACATAGTAGCTGAGTTATATATCTTATGTTAAAAGGACTCAAAGGTTAAAAGGCCTGAGTTATTCTGACCTCGGAAACATAGAAAGGGGTGAGTTATTCATACCTCGGAAACATAGAAAGGACTGAGTTATTCTTCCTTCCGAAACATCAAAAGGGCTGAGTTATTCTTACCTCCGAAACATCGAAAGGGCTGAGTTATTCTTACCTCGGTAACATAATAAAGGCTGAGTTATTCTGACCTCTGTAACGTAACAAGGGCTGGATATTTGTATTTTTTGGCAAAGGTGTTTTATCGAAGATAAGAGATAGATTACAGCGCCGATTACAACGAAAAGAGAAAAAACAAACGAGGCGGGTAAGTTAAGAATTACCAAATTTAAAACAAAATTTACGGATGAATTTTTTTACTTAAAGACTGAGTTTTCTTATTGCTATACAACTGAATTATTTCCATAATTAGCTGTTTCTTGAGTGATTAGGTTAATTGCATAAATACGTGCTTGCCTAACAAGAAAGTAACTATAAAACCAAACAAAAACTCTTGTTCATTTTTGTTTTTTGACAAAAAAAAAAAAATTCTTGTTCAACATAATAATTACAGGGCTGGAAATAGTTACTGTATTTATCATCCCATTGCATACTTTAGAGTCTAGCTTCTTGCATTTGCTTTGTACTGAGACCTATCCCTCCTGTACAGGTCACCAATCTCTGCCACCAGAGGATCTTCAAGATTGGGATCAGCCAACAACGCAGCAATGGAGCCCAGAACCTAATCAATCAAGAAACATTGATCAATAAGTGAAGAAACATTGACTAATTACGCTTATACAAACATCATAAGAAAGTTTTCATACATGGAACATGGTAAAGCCAGGAGACCATCAGGTCTCTCAACATATCCATGTCGATGGCGCCATTGCTGTTGATGTTTGGATGGTACACCTTAGTCTTGAAAGACACCTACACATAACAAGCAATCTTCCACATGAGAAAACAAGAGGATCACTTAATTTGCATAAGACAAGAACGAGCCCTTGGTGGTAGCATAGGATAGTGAGGAGGGAACCGGATGGTGATTGAGAAGAGTCCGCCTTCATACGGAGTACCAACTGCTCCTATTATGAATCCTTCCTAGTGAAAGATGTCGTCTCTCACTAGACCTACAAGAGATGAAATTTCGGGGTTATGTATATGTTAGGCTATAAATGTATTTAAGAACATGATAGACTAACCGAATGAGAAGTGTGAAGGAGGATTACGCTTCAACATTTTTAACTTCGAGTTAATCCTTACAAGCGCCATCTG
>OVBE01009331.1:0-16155 GCA_900406425.1 Iberis pinnata | reverse complement strand
GATTGCTTTGCTTGAAATCATTTATCAAGAGATTGAACTTGGTTGCTTATGATTCTGTTGTCTAGGGAATAGCTCATTGATTGAGGTATGTTAAGCATTTAGGAGAATCAGGAAGGTTCACCAGTCAATAACCTTTGATTGCATTTTACCCTTATTATATTCCCTGTTTTTACTTGACTTGCTGTTTTCCTTAGTTTTCTTTTATGCACGTCATCTTTCATGTCCTGTTTATTTTATGCATGTTTGTTTGTTTAGGAATTGTTAGTAAAACCCATTATTAGAATCCATTTGCATCAAGAGTGGTTAATGTCTGCACCCATTTGGATAGACACTTAATACTACTACAACGACATGATAGTATAATAGGAATTGACACCGGAAAAATCTTACTATCAACTTCCAAGGCGGAAACATATATGAAATCCGTAATAAAACTTTTTACATACACGTTACTCAATATCGAAATTATTACACAATATGAAAATTCAACTTTCCATACATGTAATCAATGTATTCTTTTATCTTTTTCTAGCCCGATTTCGATTAGAATTGTTACCTTGGTCGATAACAACTGTTACTTTATTGGATCATTTATTAATGTAGTTAAATAAATACTTAATAGAACCAGATTGGTAGCACCATTCGACATTTATGTGAGCTTAATACCGTAGAGATAATTTTGTTGTTGTAAGGAACAACATACTGGTTGTCTAGCTTAATTTCATTCTTCTCTAAAAGTTCTCTTGTATCTCGACGCCTATACATAGGAGAACCTTCTTTATCAATAATCGTCATTTCCGCATGCTGTTTGGGGAAATTCTTAGTACAATCCCAATCTTCCATACATAAATTCTAAGGATTTGCTACACCACATGGCCCATGATTTATACAATCTTTGACAATTTCATATAGATCATGGTCTAACTTTATAAGGAATTTCAGCACATATTACCTTGTCGATATCATTAGAAGTCGGAAACTTACATATCAGATCCATAAGTAATAAGATGTGAGCATGCGGTAGGCCTCTTTTTGAAACTTAATAGTATACATAGCTGTTTAATTTGAAAAAAATGATATTATCAACATATGTGAATCGTATATAAAATGATAACATGAAAAATTCATAAACAAACGTTTACTTTAGACATACCCAAAGCTATTTTGCCAAAGTATTCGTTATCGGTCAAATCTCTCAAAAGAGAGTCAAGCTTCGTCTTGAAGATTCGACATAAAATGCCGGGTCTATCATCATAATTTAATCTCCTTTATCAGGGATATCTTTAGATTTCATGCCACCTACGATTACACGTGAATGTGATGAACAAATCCGGAAAACCGAAATGCTTACATGTAGCCATGGCATTAAAATATTTTTGTTGCATATACCTCGGACCACTAATAAGTATGCAGAAGCAAAATTCTTGTTCCTTGTTCACTCATATCAATACACCCTGAATCAAAATGGTCTTTAACTGATTGATAATTTTTGGCCCTCAGGCTTGATTTGTTGTTTTCAATATAACACAACTTGCTTGTTTCTATCATCGTGAAAGCATCAACCAAAAATTATTGAAATAGTCGTCTTGATGGAAGCAAAGTATGATATTATTTTTGTTTTTCTTGGATCCTGAAAGCATTAAACTGTCTCATACTGATTGTTTTAAATTTTTTATTGAATGTCGCCCCAATATATCCTTCTTTATGCCAAGTCTAATTCTGCCTTCTCTATAAGGAAAAATCAGTGGATACTGTAAAGTCAAATATGAAACATGAGTTTCGTTTATCATATGCAAATTTCTTGATTTTTTCTTTTAAAATAATGTCACGTTAACGGATATCCAGAACAAAATTCCATGGAATCAAGGCAGCAACTTCTGAAGTTGTTAGCATGCTATAAATTCTTTCATTCTTTCCTTTTCTATCACAAACAATCCTCGTATGAAAACTTCCTCTCTTTTGGCGCGATGAATCTATCTCTTACTGATCGGAATATTTTTCGCGTAAGGTACCTTTATAATAGCTTCAATAATTTGAGGACGAAGTTCTCATTTCTTCTTAGGATCAGTACTTGATCTTTTGATGTCACAATAAATAGCAAAATTTTTAAATATTTAAAAAGGACACTTTCATAATTCGGTTTATATTTAAGATCAAAAACAAAAATACCTCAAGATCGTAGGTCAATTTACAACCTCGTTCAGTGTCATGCCAAGACATATCGAAGCTTGGATCAACCTTTAAAATGTGGCCTTTTTGTAAACTAATAAGACTAATGTAAAAATCATTTTGTTCCAAAATAATATCAATGCTAGTGATAGAAGAGAAGATATTAATACTAATATAAAAAATAAAAACATAGATATTTTAAAGTAAAACATTCACCAAAATCATATAATTGATTTTTTCGAAACAATTCTTTATCTATAAATATGATAGCCAAAGCATTCAACGAAGATAATACTTTAATAGCTTTAACTTTATTAAACTTCTTTCTTCAGGGCAACTGAAACTGGAATTGTCAATAATATTTGATAAGTGATCCAAGAGTTTGGATAACAATCTTCAATTGTTATCCAAAGGCGGTGAAGATAAGCAACAATGCCTGAAAAATCAATCAATTTTCTTGAGAAAAAATTAAAGAAGAAAAGAGACAAATAAAAAAGCGTAGAAGTTTTTTGTACAAAGGAAAATAATTAGTAGTGTGACATATTAGGAAGTGAAAAGATTTTATGAATTTAAATTTGGATTTATATTATCTTATAGAATATTTACATATTGAAAACAGAACTTTTGGGTTAATGTATGTGATTTATGATAATAATTAATACAAATTTTCTAAAACCAAAACATTAACATGCCATATAAAATATTTCTTTTTTTATTTTCTTTCTAAAAATCAATTAAAAAATATGCGGCCTAAATATTTATAAAAACTTGGTGGCTTTGGGAAATTGCCCTTTCTATTATATATATGTCACGGCTCTGCCTCATTAATTATATCAGCAATATATAGTTGAGAAAAGTTTGGATAATCATTATCCACTAGTTTTAAGCTACCCATAGGGTGTTAGTTTGTTTCATGCAACTGAAACATTTTTGGTCCACGTCTTCTAGGCATATATTTATCAACTTTTCCACCTAGAGAAGTAAGAGAAAAAAATCATGTTGTAAACACGAATATGCTCACAAAAATGCATGCTCAATTTGTCATCGCTTGTTAGTAACATCTGGAGAACTTTAGGAGGAGGTTTTAAATACGATAGCTTAACGGTTCCTTTTGAACAACACATGGTAAAAGTAAGATTTTTGTCTGCTTTCTTTTCTTGTAAACACGCTTATCATACCACATAATTGCCCAAAAAAATAAACATTCATATTTTGGATCTACATGGTCTAAATAACGTGAAATTCCAAAAAAAATTATGTTTTATTTAAGTCACTATTAGATAAATAACATAACTTTTAACACAGAAATAATATTAAGTAAATTATATACCTTAGTACTTTTGGTTTTCTTTAATTTTTGGGAAGTTAGCTTAACTACCATACATTTTAGTACAAATGACTAGAACCATACAAATCTTTTTTTTATTACTTGCATTTTTTAAATGCCCAGCGTACCTTTCTATTACGTTGTGACAAAAAACATATTTACAGGAATGCCATTCGCCACGTAGGAATTTGCTGATGTGTATTAATGAATGTAGCCGTGAAGCACTACTTAATACGATACAATGGAGTTATGGTTACGTTGCAACTGAGTTACTGAATATGGCTGAGTTAAGAGAAATTAGCTGACTTACGGACATATGTTAGCCGCTTGTGACGACTTACTTACAAAAGCTCGTTCAGTTAGAGAAATTGGCTGAATTACGGGCATAAGTCACCTATTAGTGACGACTTACTTACAAAAACTGGTTGCTTTATGTGTAAAAGGCTGACTTACATCATGTGGAAGGTTAAATTTGAGAAAGAGGGTGTTGAATTTTTTTTGTTGCATTGTAGATAGTCTTACCGATTCTTCTTTGGTAATCAACTTCTCCATCTATCTTATTCATCTTATTCTTCATCTCACACTGAGAGCTTATGGATCGAGTACTTATTGTTTTCGGTAACTGGGTAAAAAAAAGCAGATATGTATTCGACGCCGACAGTAGAGGATGTAGAGTTCTGCTTATAGATGGGCAAACAACACGCGAAGTAGTAGAAAAGTTGGACAGTTGTACAGAGACTTTCCTGGCAACATTGGTGCGTTCGTTCCACCTTCGAGTGTCAAAATAACTATCAATAAGCATTTTCGTACAGAGGTATTTTTTGGGCCGAGTCTGATTTATATTAATGATAGACTGAGTTATATTAACTTAAATGCTAAGTTATTTTAATATCAAGGGTGAGTTATGTTTTCGATGTAACTGACTTAATTCTATGATGTGGTTGACTTATTCGAATGGTTATGTTTTCAATGAGAAATTTGGTATAAATGTATTTTTTTAATGGGCCAAGTTATTTAAAAGATTTGGACTGAGTTATATTATCGGTAGGCTGAGTTATAGTAACAGTAATGCCACAAAAATTAGGTATATCAGTAGTATCCTATGATTCATTCTTGTTGAACTGATGTTTTGAGTGGTTTTGTTGTTGTTTTAAGTAGCTTTGTAAGATATCAATTGCAAATTGTTGCTTCTGAGTATGGTTGAGTTACCTTTTTTACTTGACCGAATGAGGTTCAATTCTATACTTAGCCAATTTCTTGCGATTTTAACAATTCTTTCAGAGTTCTGAAGTAAAATATGCACATTTTATAGATAGATTCAAATAGTTCCAATTCAAGAAGGTTTTATATCCTCCGTCCACAAAAAGGTCTACTGCCATCTTCGCCTGAATACCTTGAACATTGCTATCGTTTATACCATAAGAAACTACACCAAGTGCTAGACATTCAATAAACTTTAATGTAAACACCCCATAATCACCAGTTATATGGTTTTGTGGAACGTGTTTGACATCCATCCATCGCAAGGCAAAACTTTTATTCCCCTTAGGTTCTTGTTTGTCATGTGGAACATATTTTTCCAGCAATCGTGGAATCATCTGCAGTAGCGGTTGAAAAGATTTGAACACTCTATCCGTACTTTCTGGTGTTCCGTGTCCAATGATTGAGTCGTAGGAATCAATTGTCTACTCCCGCTGATGAACATGATACGCCACCCAATGATCAGTGCCAACATGCTGCGCCCCGTACATGTGATCCATATCTATAAACCACTTCTTTCTTATCTGGAACTCTTTTGGTATCATGCCATTTACTAATTTTTCATACTCTTCAGAAAATTGGAAGGCATCCGACTCTTTTATGAATAATTATAATCAAGTTTTTCCCACATATTTTGGAACCAGTGCGGTCACTCCAGAATGGGGTGGGCTCTTCCATGCACTTTCCAATGAGGACTTTAATATATGAAGCAATATGCTGTAGAAAGAAGCGTAAAATATCATAACCCGGTCATCGAATAGTAAATAACTCAGTCACCGATCTAAAAAAGCCCAGCCATTAACTAAATAACCAAGCAGTAAAGTAGACTTACAGTATCAAACAACCATTCAAAGCGCTGATCCTTTCCCCACTCATTTCTTACAGTAGTAAGCACTTTGAAGAACATACCCTCATTCTCAAAATTATGCTCCTTCCTGTACAATTAAACACAACTCAATTTAGGCATAGAATGATGATAGAGTGATTAACAAATGGTCTTAAGGTCCATACTCGAATTGCTTTAGGTGGTCCATGAGTGCCTTCCATTGCGCCAGCTCAACAGGTGCTAGATGATCATATATTGATATAGAAGGATTAATACCCTTCCTCATACACGTCATCTCATTTGGCCCAATTTGAGGAAAACCTTGTGCTTCAGGAGCACATTCGGAGATACTTGACCCGTTAGAAGATAATTGAACCATTTACTCCCGAACCGCTTTTATATTTTCCAACCTCAATTCTTCCTGTGCATCTTCATCCACACATTTCATGGTCATCTTTGGTAACGAACAGCCCTCTGTCACAAGTTTGAACGTTTTTGGAGGAGCCTGTGCAGGGGTCTCATGGTTTCTCTCATCCTTCCCTACATTAACGGAGGCTTCTTTAACTCAACCTGTTTACGCTTTTCCTTCTTTTTCTCACCCGCCGTTTTCTTCTTATCATCGACCTTTTTCTTTTTTAACTTAGCCTCTGCCTTCTTCTTAGATTCTTTCAGTTTTTTGTTGCGCCTCGTGACGGGTCCCTTAGGAGCAGATTTAACGGTCTCATCAACATCAACAACCACATTGGTCAAATCGTTCTTCGCCTTATGTGTCTTGGCCACTTTATCTTCCGAATTTAGTTCAACCCTTGCATTGGCTCTTGCCACAACAAAATCCTTGACTTCACTCTGTTTCTCCTTTAAATCTTTTGCAGGGGTCTTAGTTGTGGGTGGACTATCAACGGGTCCCTTAGGAGGAGGAGAATCAACGGTATCATCGACATCAATAACCACATTGGCCAAAACCTTCTTCGCCTCATATGTCTTGGCCACTTCATCTTTCGAATTTAGTTCAACCCTAGCATCGTCTCTTGGCACAACAAAATCCTTGACCTCACTTTGTTTCTCCTCTAAATCTTTTGCAGGGGTCTGAGCTGCGGGTGGACTATCAACGGGTCCTTTAGGAGGAGGAGATTCAACGGTCTCATCGACATCAACAACCACATTGGCTGATGGTATCTCCTCGACCTCACTTTGTTTCTCCTCTAAAAATTTTTTAGGGGTCTAAACTACGGGTGGACTATCAACGGGCTTTGGCTGCAGAATTTGCGGCAACGAGGGATATGTTATAGATGGGGGGTGTTGGGTTTTTGAGAGGTGATCATTGTTTCCAGGACTTTCACGTAAAGCCAGTTCTTTCAAACACACCTGGACTGTCTCTCTTACAATTTGAGGAATCATGTTTGTGAACCCCGCCACAAGTTATTCAGCCAACACCCGCATATAGTTTTCCATAAGAGCCCCAGATTCCACACCTATATTAGCGGTTTTCCCTACAACTTTCTTCTGCTCCTTTTTTGGTAGCTCGACCTCACCTGAGACTTTAGCATTCCTTCTTTTATTGTTCTTATCTTTCTTCTGCTTCTTTGTTCGTTGCACGGCCACAGCCAAAACTTCAGCGTCCCTCCTTCTTTCATTGTGCACATCCTAAAAACCACTAGGATAGCGGTCTGCGTGTATGTATGTTATCAAGTTCACAAGTTGTGGGTCGTCTTCTTCATCCGACCATTGAGGAAAAAATTCTTGTAAAGACTCCTTCATGACCATATTCCTCACGCGCACGTGCACAACTTAAAACATAACTCAACCTTCAAATTCAAACAAACTTAGCCAACAAGTAAATAAAAAGTATCCAACACGTAAATCTTCCATGATTAAAAATGAAAACCATATACATCAGCCACCTCACATATAAAAACTAGCTATCAATAACTCGTAACTCAGTCACCAAGATAATAAAAACTGAATAAAAGCTCGGTTGTTGAAGAGCATATACAAAACGTCTCAACATGACACCACCACCAAATTATTTGAAACTCGGTCTGAAACATTACCTTGCCATAAATTTTGATCTCATCAGAGATGGCATAATCTAAATTTGCAAGTGGATGACTTCCAGGCCATCGAAGAAGCGGAATAGGCAGAATCTCATCGTTTCTTAACCTCTTCCCATAATTCTTTCTGAAGCAAGTGACAGATTCATACGCCCAAACCAATAACACGTGAACTAAACCAGTGACAGTGTATGAGTTACCCTCTGCTCTTGACAACTTAATAGATTTAATAAGAGCTTCAAATGCAACACGACCCCATGGGTATGCCATCATAGCTTCATCGTCGAATACCATTTTTGCAGTTTTAAAAGGTATCCTAGAATTAGTACTCAAAGCATAAATACCAATGTCGTGCATGAATAATAGACCCAACCATTTGCGCTTTTCTTTAGTCCATGTCCGACAGACACTTAATGATTTCCTCAATTCATCTAACTTGGGTCCCATCCCACGCGGCACACTTAACTAATCCCAGAAAGCTTCGTATTGTTCAGGTTCATGTTCAAAACTTTTCGTTGGTAGTGGGTTTGTGTTTAACCCAGTTATCTCCGCAAATTCGTTTAATCCAAACCTGATAGGTTAGTCATGAACGATACTCCAAATCTCCATCTTATTCACGCGAAGCTGTCTACAAAGTAGATAATGTACTGTGTTAGGAGACCACACGATCTGGCTATCAGCTAGCTTGGCAACGATTCCAACAGGTAACGCCTTCAGCTCTTGCCACACATCAATACCTATTGCATCTCTAACTTTCGGGATGTCTCCCAAATGGACATTGTGATTTAACGATTTTTTTCAAGCTTTGAAGCGCTTAAAAATCTTGGAGGGTAATCTCGTGTTTGATATTTAGAGGCAGACATCTTATAATAAAAAGACAAATATAAATCAGCCATATATACAATTGACCCAGCTGCGATGGAAAACAAAATCAGCCATAACATAATAAACTCAGCAGCAATAAGATATATAACTCGGCCAATACGTAAACTAACTTAATCACATCAGAATATAAGGCCATGATTGTTTAATAGTTTTTAGATTTTGGTTTTTGGTTTTTGAATTTTGGTTTTTGTTTTTGGTTTTTAGTTTTTGGTTTTCTAGTTTTTACAAAATCTTGATTGGTAGTTTTTGGTTTCTTATCAATATTCTTTTTTTTTTCTAATTTAATTAATGTTTTATTTTTTACTGCCAAAATTTAAAATAAATATATAATTAATGAAAATAATATTGATTTTCTAAAAATATCAATTTTTTATCAAAACATATAAATTCAATTATTTTATTTAAATAATAAGGAAACACTAAAATCTTTTCCAATAAAATTGTAAAATTTATCGAAACCTTTCTGGATTAGCTATGAAATATTGTAATAATTAAATGCAATTATCTGATAATTTAAATAATTTTCTAAAGAATATTTTTATTCTTTTATTTTTGAGCATAGGAAATAAATAGTTGTTCTTATATAAAAAATGTAAATTGCTAAAAATAAATTTTTTGACAAATTTTTATATAAAAGGAAATCAAAAGTAAAATCAAAGAGGATAAATAAGAAAAGACAATCTTAGATGTTTTTTGCAAAAAGAAAATGATTTGAAATTAAATATTTACAGCCAGGTTTTTAATGTATTCAGCATATTTATATAAAAAAAACTTCGACAGTGTTTTCATTTTTGTTTAACATATTCAATGTCTATTAAGGAAAAAAACTTTCATCAGTTTTTGTTTTGATTCCTATATGATATAGATTTTAGTTTTTGTATAGAAATAAACAAAATTGCTAAAAACTAGTTTCCCTATGTTCTAGGGAATCTATTTTCTAAAATCTTGAATGGCTAAATATATAGATTTTGAAAAACAAAAACAAAAATCTCTTTTAAAATCTGCAAACAATCAAGTCCTAAAACTTAGTGGTATCATAAATCAAACTTGGTCTTAACAATATTCAAACTCAGTCGCATTATATGTCAAAATCACTCGCACCATATAGGAGAACACGACGAGGGCGAATACAGTTTCGACGAAGACGATTTTGGAGAAGACGACCCGAGTTACAAGTAGGGAAACTAAATTGTTGTTTTTATTTAGGTATTTACTCTGTGTAAACTAGAAGAGTGTTTAAGAAGATTTGTTTATTTATATGTAAAATGAAACTCAGACACTACAACAACAAAAAACTGATCTGCAACAAAATCAAACTCAATCGCAACGTAAATCAAACTCGGTCCTAACAAAAATCAAACTCAGCCAGAACATAAATCAAACTCGTCCGCAACAGAATCAAACTCATTCGCAAAATATATCAAGGGAATGAATCGCAACTTACCAGAAATTTCGACGAGGGTTCACAATAAGATTTTGACGATGAAGATGACGAGCGCGATAACTAGGTCACTAAACCGTTTTTTTCTTTAGTCAGAGTGAAATATTTGAGCGATTGAGAAATTTGATATGTATAATGTTTTATTGAAGTGGAATAGGGTTTAGTGACGTGGATTGGTTCATTATAAATTAACGAAATCGTAATTTTTGTAAGATGTATGGTATTCTAGTCATTTTTGAAATTTTGTGCGGCTGAGTTCTCGTTTAACTATAGCTGAGTTCTAATTTCAATAAAGCTTAGTTATTAATGGAAGATTCATGATTTTTTTTACCTCGGTAACGTAATAAGACATCATAGCCTTGTATTATGACATAATAGCTGCGTAATACTCCCTCTGTTTTTATTT
Source organism: Iberis pinnata (assembly GCA_900406425.1). Taxonomy (NCBI): domain Eukaryota; kingdom Viridiplantae; phylum Streptophyta; class Magnoliopsida; order Brassicales; family Brassicaceae; genus Iberis; species Iberis pinnata. Next base: position 5,790 of record OVBE01009331.1, on the reverse strand, counting down.
GATTGATTTTTTTTTAGTTTTAAAATGAATGAAAATTTCAATATTCTATGCTAATAAGAATTCAACCCCCTATTGCTCACTTTTAACCTTCCACATCATCGTTTCACTAGTTTTGGTGCTTTGAAAGTGAGAGGCAATATAAAACGTAGTCACTCTGTTTCTATTTAATGGAGGTTTTATATTTTCATTATTTTCTTAATTAAAGATTTTGTAATTTTTAAAGAAAGATTTTCTTACGTTTTCAAAAAAGAGAGGGAGAATCAAATCGGGTCAAACTCAGATAATTTTTTGGCACGCATGAGAATTTGTGAACATATTAAAAGAGGAAACAGTAGTAAACGAACGTTACAGCTGAGTTATCCTACTAAAGGCCTTGTTTATGTTTGTGTATTTCTGAGTTAGGTTCTTTACTTGCCGACTGGATTATGAGTAATTTACGACTGAGTTATAATCATGGTTACAACTTATAACTTTCAGAGGTTGCATAAAATAGTGGAATTACGAATTTTTAATATTCAAAAAGAAAATAAAAAAACAAACAGCTAATAGAACACCATCAAACTACTCCAAGGCCACAAAAATCTCGTCACCGTCTACCATAATTAACTGAAAAAGAAATTTAAAACATGACAATATTAATTTCAGATATAATGGATTTAAACAAAGTTATTAAATATAAAATCAAGTAAAATAACGGAAAGAGGAGTATCTGTAGGTTTGAGTCGCTTGTTGTCATATATGAACCGAACCGTGCCAGGATAAACATTTGTCAATTTACAATACTCAGACATTATTTTCTCCCCACGTGTATGAACACTCGTCACGTATTCATACTTATACCCGACTTTGAGAGTAATTTTGTTCGTATGAATTGGTTCAAGAGATCGAAATCTTGTTGACACCTAAGAGGACCTTGTCGAGGACCTAGGCGTTGTAAAGAGATTTGTGCAGAGAATTTTGATGAATATAAAAGGTACTAATTTTGGTGTTTTCAAAGTGAGAGGCAATATAAAATATAGTCACTCTGTTTCTTTTTAATGGATGTTTCATATTAATTTTTTTTTAAATAAAGATTTTGTAATTTTTAAAGAAAGATTTTTTATGTTTTCAATAAAGAGAGGGAAACTCACGTCACGTCAAAGTCAGAAATGTTTTTGGCACGCATGAGAATTCCTGGATAGGGTTTGACCTCGACAAAGTAATATCACATCATAGCCTAATAGCTGCGTAGTAAGACATCATTTGCCCCAGTTAAATTTTTTTATCGATATTATACGACTAAGTTATGTTTACACGGCTAAGTTATTGTTTATCATTCGGCTGGGTTATTATCAAGCGGATTATTACTTTTAAGAGTTTGCATAAAATATTGGAACTATGAATTCTAAATAGACATTACGAAATTAAAATACAAACAGCAATTGATAAAAAACCGAATAAAATATGCAGACAACAAACGAATAATCAAATATACAGACCACCGTCAAATTATTCAAAGACCACATAAATCTCGATAACATCTTCTTCCATCATTAACTAAAAAAATAAATTTAAAACATCACAATAGTAATTCCATATATAATGGATTCAAATTGAGAGGCAATATAAAACGTAGTCACTCTGTTTCTTTTTAATGGATGTTTTATATTTAAAGTTTTTTTTTTAAAAAATAAAGATTTTGTAATATTTAGGGACAAATTTTTTTTACGTTTTCAAGAAAGAGAGGGAGAATCACGTCGCATCAAAGTCAGATAATCTTTTGGAACGCATGAAAATATGTGAACAAATTATAAGAGGAAACAATAGTAAACGAACGTTACGACTGAGTTATCCTACTAAAGGCCTTTTTTATCTTTGTGTATTTATGAGTTATGTTTTTTACTTTCCGATTGAGTTATGATTAATTCACATCATTGCCTCATACTGTGTAATAACCATCATTTGTTTCGGTCCTAATAATTAATCGATATTAGTGCTCAGTCGTAAAATACGTTTAATATGAAGCGACTTATTTATTTTTTATCATTCGGCTGAGTTATTCTTAGTGTCTTAGGTAACACTATACAATATGGCTAAGTTATTTTTTATTGGATGACTGAGTTATAAAATTTCAAGATGAACGCTACAGCTTAGTTATCTTACCGAAGGCTTCGTTTTCCTATGTGTACGTCTCTAATATAACGGCTCAGAGTGATTCCGTTGGTATAAATTGGTTCAAGAGATGGATCTCTTGTTTAGAGGCTAGAATACGATGTCATTCATCGAGAATGTCTGATTTATTGAATTTAAAATTAACATTACGCCTAAGTTATCTTAGTAAAGGCCGGGTATTCCTTTGTGTATGTCTGACTAAAGTGAAGAGTCACGATTTTGCGTAATCCCGCCTCTTCTATTTTTTTAGTAACCAAGTGGGCATAATGTGAAACTGATTTATGGATTTGAATATTTTTGTGAGACGACTGAGTAATACGTATGGTTACGGTCGAGTTCAGGTTTATATATGGCTGAGTTACAGTTTACCATTGATTTATAGATTATCATTATTTTAAAACGGCTGAGTTATTGTTAATTATTTCAATATCATAAACTTATACAACCGATTCACAAATTTTAGATTAGAAAATACTATATTCAAATTTTAGAATTACGGGAATGGAAATAACATACTCAATCAAGAAATGCATATACAGCAGCAATAAAAGGACTGAAGACTTTCTAGGTTGCGAGTGAGTCATATCCGCACCAAAGAAAAATGTCGGACAATCAGTAATATCGGGTGAAATCAACAGTGGGAGATTCACGAAGGATTAGTAAAAAAAAAAGAAAAGAATCGGCAATTCAAGAAGCATCATCACAAGTGAATCTCTTGATCTTACTTGTCATATTTGTTGCAAAGACACAAGCAAATGATCTTAGGTCATCAGCTTCCAATCTTTGTAACAATTACCATTTGGTGGTTGCATAGGATAAGCAGGAGGGTAAAATAACTCAACCCTTATTACGTTACCGAGGACAAAAAAAATTGAAGAGGCGGGAATACCAAAAATCATGTCTCTTCGATTAATACATGACTAATATATTTTTTATTCTGTAGGGCTGAGTTACTCTTAAATTGGTAAACGTAATAAGGGAAGAGTTACTTTTAACTCGGTAACGTAATAAGGGCTGAGTTATTTGTATGTCTAGAATGTAATAACGACTGAGTTATCCTTAAGTCAGTAGCGTGATAAGAGCAGGGCTGAGTTATTCCTACCTCGGTAACTGAAATCGTAATGAAGTTTTTTAAAACAATATATTATTTAATAAACTTAAAAAATTCTTATTGGCAAACCGTCAATCATACCTTTATTTGTGTACAGTTTAGTGACTTTTACAAACAAATCCTATCAATTTGACCTCAGTTATGAAAATTTCTTGATATTAGAAGCGGTAATACCTGTCCATATTACACATGACTAATATCTGAGTTAATGTGTTTTAAAGACAAATAGTTGATGTGTTTTCTTGATATCTGACTTATCAAAATAAACCCATTTTATCTATATTTTCTAAATTTCAATACTTAAAACTTAACTTTTCAATTTATTATACTATTCCATTAATTAATTATATAAAGATGTGTTTCTGGGAAAAAGGTGTGATTGCGTATTTTTAGATAGAGAAAAACAATAATTAAAAGAAAGTAATGAGGCGTGTAAAGATGTCTTATTACGTTACTCCATTACTCCAATTGAAGTTTTTGGTTTCGGTTTATAAAAATTCAAAAGTACCTCAGAAATCAGCATTAATGAAACCCGAACTCAGCCATCCATAAAACTAGTTCGATTGTTATTAAATCCAGAGTTCAGACGTATCACATAAAACATTTAAATCCATAAATCAAATTATGCCCACTCTTATTACTTTACAGACGTCTCAAAAAAAAATTGAAGATGCGAGAAGTTGAACTTGAATATGTAAGAGCTTCTTTAGTGGTTATAGAGTAGCAAGTTGAACTTGAATTGTGGTTACGAATAAGTTAGTTTACGACTTGGTTCTTTTCCCTATATGACTGGGTTATGGTTACGAAAATTAATCAATACAACTGAGTTATGTTTATGGTATTATGTCAAAATCCGTTGTTCTACTTCAACAACGCAACATTTGTGTAATCGTCAGACTCAATCTCATCACCTTGTTTACAACAAAAGTTGTTTAGAACGATTAGAAGTTAACTTTAGTTTACATCATATAAAATAAAAACAAGCTAGATGAACAAGAACTGTATCAGATCCCTTCACTTCATGGATGAATGTTTTCTGCTTTTATTGTTGAAACAAAAATCAACATGAATTCATCAGGATTCAAACCAAGATCGAGAACCACCTACGAGGGAGTTACAGACTTCATCAGTAACATCGGGCCAAATCAACAATGATACATCAATTACAAAGCAGGAAGCAAACAAGACAGAGGGGACTGACTTTGACGACTTGGGGCTGTCAGTAGCGCAGATCTAAAATCACACAAACGAAGGCGACATAAAGAGAGAAGGAGAGAAACGCTTCTAGGGTTTTTGTAAAGAGTACCAGTACAATATTTTTTATCAAATTTTCTCTCTCTTAATTTCTTAACAAATTCACAATCTCCCTCTTTCGATTTTCCTCACAAAAAGTACGCATGAAATCTCTCTCTTTCGATTTCGATATTGCTCACAAATAGTATGCATTCAATCCTCTTCCCTCCTGCTTATCCTATTTAACCACCAAAGGGGCACCAAATATTCAAATGTTTATTGTAATATTGGCTTCTTATCTTATGCAACCACCAAAGGTGGTTCTTGCAGTACTATAATGGAAAATTTGTTAGTAAACCCTACACCACAAATCATTAACAACTGTGAATTATATAAAATGTGTTAAGAAAGATCCTCTTTTCAATCCAAAGTGAATATTAATAAAATGTATGTATCCCTTTTATTGAATGAGAATTGATAATGCTATCAAGATGTATGTTGTCTTATAGTTACTTTAAACCTAACATGTAGAGTTGGGAACAAGATCTAACGCATATAAAGTTAATCATATACAATGTACTCTAAATAACTCATCAGGAGTCTAACTCACGTTTTTAGATGAGAAAATTATCGGAATAGTAAGGGTTTAGGGTTTAGTTAACTTCCTTTTTTATATTTGTTAGTAGACCCTACACCACAAATCATTGACGAATGTGAATTATATAAAATGTGTTAACAAAGATCCTCTTATAAATCCAAAGTGAATATTAATAAAATTTATGTATCCACTTTATTGAAGGAGAAATGATAATACTATCGAGATGTATGTTGTCTTACGGTTACTTTAAACCTAACATGTAGATTGAGGAATGAGATCTAACTCATATAAAGTTAATCATATACAATGTGCTCTAAATAACTCATCATGAGTCTAACTCACGTTTATATATGAGAAAATTATCATAATAGTAAGAGTTTAGGGTTTAGGGTTTAGGGTTTAGTTAACTGCTTTTTTATATTTGTTAGTAAACTCTTAACCACAAATCATTGACGAATTTGAAATTATATAAAATGTGTTAACAAAGATCCTCTTTTCAATTCCAAGTGAATATTAATAAATGTATGTATCCACATTATAAAATTCCAAGTGCTATTGAGATTTATATTGAGAATTAATATACAATATCACTACAAGAAACTGAACAAATTTTGACAAATTCTTTCGTCACAATAATAACTTTTTGTCACAATACAAAATTTGTTACAAATTTGTTATGATTTTTGAACAGTCACAA